>ONZH01017512.1:0-205106 GCA_900303285.1 Rhinella marina
CCTATTCAGAGTCTGGCACACATGGCTGACTTCATGCTGGGCTGCTTTTCCCGGGACACACGTGTTGTCCGGATAGTGGAGAACAAACTGTACTGGGTCTTCGCAATCCAAGTTGGACACGTGGCTGGAACTGTCCTGTACGCCTTGGAGGTGCTTGCCTGCCCTGCCGCCAGCGTGCTATCAGAAAGGGTGTTCCGCGCTGCCGGGGGCATTATCACCGATAAGCGCAGCCGCCTGTCAACCGACAGTGCCGACAGGCTGACGCTAATCAAAATGAACAGCAAGTGGATTGACCCGGACCTTTGCTTCTCCAACAGTGGAAAGCAGCCAAAAGTGAAGTGCCATGTGTATGAAGTGCCATTTCCTCCTCCACCTCCTCCTCCTCCTCCTTAAACCGGCCGTAGAATTGGTCCGTAAATCAGAAAAATTTTTATATTTATGGCTCACCTCTTGGGCCTCCACAAAATGTTTAAGAGGTCTCACCTCTTGGGCCTCCACATAATTTTAAGAGGTCTCACCTCTTGGGCCTGCGCAAAATGTTTACGAGGTCTCACCTCTTGGGCCTCCACATAATTTTTAAGAGGTCTCCCCTCTTGGGCCCTCCACATAATTTTTAATACGTCTCACCTCTTGGGCCTCCACAAAATGTTTAACAGGTCTCACCTCTTGGGCCTCCACATAATTTTTAACGGGTCTCCCTCTTGGGCCTCCACATAATTTTTAATACGTCTCACCTCTTGGGCCTCCACAAAATCTTTAACAGGTCTCCCCTCTTGGGCCTCCACATAATTTTTAATACGTCTCACCTCTTGGGCCTCCACAAAATCTTTAACAGGTCTCACTCTTGGGCCTCCACATAATTTTTAAGAGGTCTCACCTCTTGGGCCTCCACAAAATGTTTAAGAGGTCTCACCTCTTGGGCCTCCCACATAATTTTTAAGAGGTCTCACCTCTTGGGCCTCCACATAATTTTTAAGAGGTCTCACCTCTTGGGCCTCCACAAAATCTTTAACAGGTCTCCCCTCTTGGGCCTCCACATAATTTTTAATACGTCTCACCTCTTGGGCCTCCACAAAATCTTTAACAGGTCTCACCTCTTGGGCCTCCACATAATTTTTAAGAGGTCTCACCTCTTGGGCCTCCACAAAATGTTTAAGAGGTTCACCTCTTGGGCCTCCACATAATTTTTAAGAGGTCTCACCTCTTGGGCCTCCCACATAATTTTTAAGAGGTCTCACCTCTTGGGCCTCCACATAATTTTTAACGGGTCTCCCCTCTTGGGCCTCCACATAATTTTTAATACGTCTCACCTCTTGGGCCTCCACAAAATGTTTAACAGGTCTCACCTCTTGGGCCTCCACATAATTTTTAAGAGGTCTCACCTCTTGGGCCTCCACATAATTTTTAAGAGGTGTCACCTCTTGGGCCGCCACAAAATTTTCCATGAGCCTCTGGCCAGCCCACGGCCTCTTCCTGCCTTTTGCGGTCCTACGCATCCCTCAACATCCCCACTGCTTTACCTGCTAGACATGACACTGGGCCAGGTCGGGTCACTGACATCTCAAGCGCCAACAATTTGGGCATTTTTAAGGCTTCTGCATGTGTTGAGTTGTTTTTTACATTTTAAAGAAGACATGTCTGACCACATCTCACACACACAATGACAATTAGGGGTGGGGTCTATTTGCTTTCCCCTTTGCTTATGCCATCTGTGGTTGTCATAGGCAACGTGATTTTAAGGGGTGCAGAATTTTATCTTCTTTTTTGTCTAGTTTGGCTTGGGGTCCATGGCAATGTAGAGGAAAGAAGGTTTCCTTGTATGGTCTCACTTTACAGAGAGGTTAGATTGTGTTTGGAGTGTATTGTTGAGAGGCTGTGATAGTGGCGTAATAGTGCGACTTGGGCGCGTTATATGCAACCAGACATGCTTCCCCTGCTGTCCCAGTTGCATTCCAGCAGTGTTGGCATCCTTTTCTGAGGTTCCAGGGTGGACTTGGTGACCTCCAAGTGGTCGAATTGAGATTTCCAAGTGGCGAGCATTTTTTTCCCATAGACTTTAATGGGATTCGATATCCGGTCGAATAGTCGAATTTCGCAGTCTATTCGAATCGAATTTCGAACTTTCGAATATTTCACTACTCGCTCATCTCTAGTAGTAACGTAAAAAATCTGGTAGCATAAATCAGTGATGACCTGAGATCACAGACTTTTCATCAATAGGATTTTCTTATGCAATGCATTTGAAATGACTCAATTACTATCATTTTTTTGACATTTTATGTTGTGCTAAAATAAAACAACACATGAAGTTTCCCCCCATCATTCCACACTTAATACTCAATAATGACAACTTGAAAACAGAATTTTAGAAATGTTTGCACATTTATTAAAAAGGAAAAGCTAAACTTTTGCATAAACTTAAGTATTTAGAACTTTTCCTATGACACTAGAAATTTCATTCTGGGGACTTCCATTTTTGGATCATCTTTGAGATGTTTCTATACGTTGATTGTGGTTCACCTGTGGTAAATTCAGTTGACTGGACATGATTTGGAAACACACACCCCACCATATATAAGGCCTCACTGCTGAAAATGCAAACCAGAGCAAAAACCAAGCCAGAAGAAGGAAAGAACTGCCTGTAGAGCTCAGAGACAGGACTGTATGGAGAGTACAGATATTTTTGCTGTACTGAAAAGTTTCTAAGAGCACAGTGGCCTCCATCAGTCTTAAATGGCAGAAGCTGGCTGCCCCACCAAACTAAGTTAAACAGGGTAAAAGGGCCTTGGTAAGACAGGAGATAAAGCACCCAATGATCACTTGCTGAGCTCCAAAGATGATGTTTGTGAATGGGAGAAACTTCCAGAAGGTCAACCATCACAGCAGAACTCCACCAATCTGGGCTTTATGGCAGAGTGGCCAGAAAGAAGCCTCTCTTCAGTACAGATTAAAGCCCACCTGGAGTTTGCAAAACAGCACCTAAAGCCTCAGACTGACAGAAACAAAATTCTCTGGTCTGCTGAAACCAAGATTACATTTTTTGGCCTCAATTCTAAGTTTTACTTCTAGCACTGCTCATCACCTGCTAATACCATCCCTATAGTGAAGCATGGTGGTGGCTTCATTATGCTATTGAGGTCTTTATCAGTGTCTGGGGAAGGGAGACTAATCAGCGTTGTGGAAAAAATGAATGGAGCAAAGTAGAGATTTTCTTAATGAAAACCTGACTAAGAGTGCTTTGGACTTCAGACTGGGCCAAAGGTCCCCCTTCCAACAAGACAATGACCCTAAGCACACAGCCAAGTAATAGCAGTAGTGGCTTAGTGACATCTCTGTAAATATTCTTGACTGGCCCAGCCTGTACCCTGACTTGAACCCAATTGAACATCTCTGGAGAAACCTGAAAATGGCTTCCCCCAGCGGTCCCCATCCAACCTAACAGAGCTTAAAAATGATCTGCCAAGAATAATAGCAGGAAATCCCAAAATCCAGATGTGCAAACCTTGTGGCATGTCACCGGAGGTGTTAACCTAACCCCTTTGCCATAATGAAAGCGCGCATTGCCCATGGCCCTTGCGCTGCCCCCCTCTTGCCCCTACCTGGTGCTGCCTGAGGCGATCGTCTCACCTGGCCTCATTGGTGGTGCACCCCCTGCATGTCACTTAAGAAGACTGGAGGCCATAATCACTTCAACTTCACTTCCTGAGTAAAGGGTCTGAATGCTCTACATATGACAATGCAAGATTCTGTTTTCCTTTTCAATAGCAAAGACTTCTAATATTCTGTTTTTTTTATTTTAGTACAAGGCCGCAACATAACAAAATGTGAAAAAAGTGAGAATGTGTGAAGACTTTCTGAACGTACTGTAAGTTTCCATGAGATTCAATGATATTCATGGAATTTTTCATTTAAGTCCCTTTTATAATGCTGTGAGGAATATGAGCAAAATAAGAAAAACAAAGACCAAAGTCCATTCTCCAGAGTGGTTAGGTGCCGCTCTGTATATTATGACACAATGCAGCACCTTTCTGTTGAACACTGGATTTATATAAGTTATGCTTATACATGTGAATTCATTTTCATACAAACCTGCAATAATAATGCATTCCACAATCAAAATAAACAAGTCACGCAAGAATCGCTTCAACACAAGTCTAAAACATACATGCCAGTTGGCAAGGTGCCTGGATATTTCCATTTACAACATATCCCCTGGCAGAAACACTCATGGCCTATGGAAGAGGCACCCACTATTGTGAATGTTAAAAACATAATATGTGAATACTGAAGTAATGACAGATGGTTGACATATGTCACATATGCGCTCAGAGGAAATGTTTAAAAAATACAAAATAAAATAAAACATTATGGAATATCTACAAATAGATATAAAATGTAACTGTACAAGAGTAGTGGTTCCTATACAAAAGGACGTACAACAGTTACAGTCAAGATTTCTTCTGAGATGCTGAGTAAAGCATTCATGTCACAATATAAAGAACTTCTAAATGCATCAATGTAACCCACGAAAGGGTTCAATGTCTGTCCAGCAGTAAGAAGGCCAACATTATGTCAATGTCAGCAATAATACTTGTAGAAGGGACAGTCAGTAAGGACTGAGGATCTGATATGACAACCCCAGCATTCTGGTAGTGTTTTACTTAGTCAACAGAACCAAGGACTCCGATCCAGACTCCCAAGCTGGTACTTCCCAAGCCTTGAGCTGTGATCTGACGAGTGCAGGTACATTCAGCTTAGAATGGACGTTAAATGTTTTACTTAAAAAAAAACTGCATAAATTATATTCCACCAAGAGCAAAAATAATATGCTCATTCAAGGTCCACATATTTTCTCCACAGATTTAGTGTTCACTTTCCAAAGTACCCAGGTCTTCATAGTCTATCATCTCAAGCAATGTCAGTCATAGTACATAGCTCCTGTACTGTCCTCAGTCCAATACATTCCATCAGTGCGGCTTGAAGATGAAGGAATTGCTGCACAATCCATAGTTCTCAGCTGTTTTTGGGTTTTAATATCCATTCTGCATGAGGATTTACATGATATACATCCAGCATATAGGTGTCCGGGTCTAAGCAGTGTTCTCCTAAAGAAGAAAAGAGTGGTGTAGTCAGTGACAGATGGAATACATTTTGGGTAAAGATCTGTGAACATTTTGTAGACATATTGTATTATGTTACTAATCATATTACTTAGCATAGCTGTCACCTTCTGACTGACCCAGGATTCTTGGATGGAATTTATTATGATGTCATACATCAGTGTTAATAAATAGTGCACTGGAATAAGATGCAACAAATGTATTATAAGAGACTCGAGTCCCTTAATAAATTTGTGCATTTTAAGGTAGCCAATGCAGGAGGGTTGCTGAGAAGTTGCTGACAGGCTCCTGTCCCCACTGTTTCCTTGCTGAAGCAGATGTGATGGCATTCTGTTCCTATTCATGTAATCACTGTGGCCAAGCACTGGCATCAGAAGACACATGGGTAAGAATGGAACGTGAACGCAAAGGCTTAGTGGTCATATGGCATCCGTACACATCACCATAGGGTTAGGACATCATCACTTCCAGCCCATCAGTGACTGAAAATGGTGGATGTGGAACAGCAAGGCTTTGAAAAGGTATATTATTTTATTTTTGTGTATTTCATTCATTTTTTATGTTTAGGTCAGACAACCCCTTTAACAGATACAGTTGATAGTGCTACAGTTGTAGCAGGCCTAAACAAAGGTTGTAAAATGAGTTGGGCAATTATAGAGGCATTTATCATTGCTGATTTACAGATGCCCTGAGCTCTGGAAAATTGTTACTCACTGCCAGTTTTTTGGTTATGATCCAAAAGTACGGCTATTATTAAACCAGAAAAAAGGAAAAAGGGCATCAGATGGAAAAATAAGTGTAACGACCTGGACAAAGCTACAGAGCATCACAGAATGATTTTTAATACAGTAGTAAACTTTATAAAGTGGTCGCTTAAGTTCCCAACTGATAACATTTTCTGGGCCATTGTAACTGGTAACCACATTCAATTTGATGTCCTCCTACAGGTATCATGGCCTGCTTTGAATCTCATACTTGGTACCTATTATTGCTAACCTGAGCTGATTTTTTTAGGTTTCTAAAACACATTACTGCAGCATTATAGATAGTCTTGAAACATTCTGGCATGTTTTTGAGTAGTTTTATTTCTGCTTAAAGAGAAGCTGTTAGGAGATTTCTGCTGCCCCATCTGAGAGCAAGAATGAAGGAAGATAATCTGACCTCTGTGATATACAGGTTTATATGATTTGAAGCAGAGAGGACTCCTAATAGAGACAGTGAGAGTCCTGAGTTACTCCGCCCACACAGTAATTAACAGCCTTCTGTATACTCACTGATACAACGAGAGTTGTCAATTATCCTACATGGGTGGAGTAATCAGGACTCTCACTGTCTCTACTCATCCTCTTACAATCACATAAACATATATATCACAGAGCTCAGATCCTCTCCCTCTATCACCTCCTGCTCTTAGATAGGGCAGCAGAAATCACCTGACACCAGGGGCGGTCTTGGGCACCACGCATCCTATGCATTTGCGTAGGGCCCCCGGCGTCCAAGGGGGCCCCCACGCTCTTCTCTTGCGCCGGTGCCCAAGACCGCCCGCAGAGGGAGATGAGCGCTTCCATTGTGGAAGCGCTCATCTCCATAGTCATCTGTATCGCCGTCCTCAGGACGGCGATACAGATGCCTGTATTGTACTGGGGCAGGGGAGGGAGAGGCGTCTCCCCTGCCCGTTCCTCTGATAGGCTGCAGGCACTGGGCCTGCAGCCTATCAGAGGCCGGCTCAGGCGGCGCGATGACGTCATCGCGCCGCCTGAGCCGTACAGCGCGGGACACAGGCCGGAAGAGGCCTGCATCGCATCGCTGCCAGCACCATGGAGGTAAGTATAAGTGTTAATTTTTTTTTATTTTTTATTTTATTGTAGCAGTCACGGACCGGAGCTCAATTGGGGGCACTGGGGGCATTTTGGGGGCATTTTTACTGGCACATGGGGGCACTGGGGGCATTTTACTGGCACATGGGGGCATTTTACTGGCACATGGGGGCATTTTTACTGGCACATGGGGGCACTGTGGGCATTTTACTGGCACATGGGGGCACTGTGGGCAATTTTACTGGCACATGGGGGCACTGTGGGCATTTTACTGGCACATGGGGGCACTGTGGGCATTTTTTCTGGCACATGGGGGCACTGGGGGCATTTTTACTGGCACATGGGGGCATTTTTACTGGCACAAGGGGGCACTGGGGCATTTTTACTGGCACTGGGGGCACTTCTTACTGGCACATGGGGGCACTGGGGCATTTCTTTATGGCATGGGAGCACTAGGGGCATTTTTACTGGCACTGGGGGCACTTCTTACTGGCACATGGGGGCAATGGGGCATTTCTTACTGGCACATGGGGCACTGGGGGCATTTCTTACTGGCACATGGGGGCACTGGGGGCATTTTTACTGGCACATGGGGCACTGGGGGCATTTTTACTGGCACATGGGGGCACTGGGGGCATTTTTACTGGCACATGGGGGCATTTTTACTGGCACATGGGGGCATTTTTACTGGCACATGGGGGCATTTTTACTGGCACATGGGGGCACTGGGGGCATTTTTTACTTGGCACATGGGGGCACTGGGGACATTTCTTACTGGCACATGGGGGCACTGGGGGCATTTTTACTGGCACATGGGGGCACTGGGGGCATTTTTACTGGTACTGGGGGCATTTTTACTGACACATGGGGGCACTGGGGGCATTTTTACTGGCACATGGGGGCATTTTTACTGGCACATGGGGGCACTGGGGGCATTTTTACTGGCACATGGGGCACTGAGGGCATTTTACTGGCACGGGGCATTTTTACTGGCACATGGGGGCATTTTTACTGGCACATGGGGGCACTGGGGGCATTTTTACTGGCACATGGGGGCACTGGGGCATTTTTACTGGCACATGGGGGGCCACTGGGGGGCATTTCTTACTGGCACATGGGGGCACTGGGGGCATTTCTTACTGGCACATGATTTTGAGGGGGAATCAATGGGGGGAACTTCTGGCGCATTATTGGGGCATTTCTTACTGGCACATAATTTGGGGGGCATCTATGGGTGGGGAGCACTTCTTACTGGCACATTGGAAGCATTATTACTTCTGGGGCACAGTGGGGACATTAGTACTGTGGGGGGCACTATTACTGTGGGGGGCACCCTGGCACAGTATCAGCGCAGTTATTTCTGGGGGACGTTATGTTTACACTATTTGCTGGGCGCAGTTATTTTAGGACACTGTGTGCCAATAATTATTGAAGGGCACTATCTGTGTGGTACTAGTGGCACAGTACTGGGGTGGTAGGATGATTTGTCCAGAAGATGGGAGGATGATGGAAAAGTAGTAAACTAAGATTTTTTTCTGTCAAACTGCAGAGATAAGAAATGGCTGAAAAATGGCGTCTGGTCTGAAAGGAGAAGATGAGGAAAGAAAAGATTCTACATGAGAGGAGACGTCACTGGATGTAAGAGGTATGAGGCGCTGGATTATACTGGATGTAAGAGGTATGGGGGCTGTATTATACTGGATGTAAGAGGTATGGGACGCTGTATTATACTGGATGTAAGAGGTATGAGGTGCTGTATTATACTGGATGTAAGAGGTATGAGGCGCTGTATTATACTGGATGTAAGAGGTATGAGACGCTGTATTATACTGGATGTAAGAGGTATGAGGTGCTGTATTATACTGGATGTAAGAGGTATGGGGCGCTGTATTATACTGGATGTAAGAGGTATGGGGTGCTGTAATTATACTGGATGTAAGAGGTATGAGGCGCTGTATTATACTGGATGTAAGAGGTATGAGGTGCTGTATTATACTGGATGTAAGAGGTATGAGGCGCTGTATTATACTGGATGTAAGAGGTATGGGGCGCTGTATTATACTGGATGTAAGAGGTATGGGGCGCTGTATTATACTGGATGTAAGAGGTATGAGGCGCTGTATTATACTGGATATAAGAGGTATGAGGCGCTGTATTATACTGGATGTAAGAGGTATGGGGCGCTGTATTATACTGGATGTAAGAGGTATGGGGCGCTGTATTATACTGGATGTAAGAGGTATGGGGCGCTGTATTATACTGGATGTAAGAGGTATGGGGCGCTGTATTATACTGGATGTAAGAGGTATGGGGCGCTGTATTATACTGGATGTACGAGGTATGGGCGCTATATTATACTGGATGTAAGAAGGTATGGGGCGCTGTATTTACTGGATGTAAGAGGTATGAGGCGCTGTATTATTCTGGATGTAAGAGGTATGGGGCGCTGTATTATACTGGATGTAAGAGGTATGAGGCGCTGTATTATACTGGATGTAAGAGGTATGGGGCGCTGTATTATACTGGATGTAAGAGGTATGAGGCGCTGTATTATACTGGATGTAAGAGGTATGAGGGCTGTATTATACTGGATGTAAGAGGTATGGGGCGCTGTATTATACTGGATGTAAAGAAGGTATGGGGCGGCTGTATTATACTGGATGTAAGAAGTATGGGGCGCTGTATTATACTGGATGTAAGAAGTATGGGGCGCTGTATTATACTGGATGTAGAAGTATGGGGCGCTGTATTATACTGGATGTAAGAGGTATGGGCGCTGTATTATACTGGATGTAAGAGGTATGAGGCGCTGTATTATACTGGATGTACGAGGTATGGGGCGCTGTATTATTAATATGGATTGTAACGAAGGTATGGGGGCGCTGTATTATACTGGATGTAAGAGGTATGAGGCGCTGTATTATACTGGATGTAAGAGGTATGAGGCGCTGTATTATACTGGATGTAAGAGGTATGGGGCGCTGTGTTATACTGGATGTAAGAGGTATGAGGCGCTGTATTATACTGGATGTACGAGGTATGGGGCGCTGTATTATACTGGATGTAAGAGGTATGGGGCGCTGTATTATACTGGATGTAAGAGGTATGAGGCGCTGTATTATACTGGATGTAAGAAGGTATGGGGCGCTGTATTATACTGGATGTAAGAGGTATGGGGCGCTGTATTATACTGGATGTAAGAGGTATGAGGCGCTGTATTATACTGGATGTACGAGGTATGGGGCGCTGTATTATACTGGATGTAAGAGGTATGAGGCGCTGTATTATACTGGATGTAAGAGGTATGAGGAGCTGTATTATACTGGATGTAAGAGGTATGAGGCGCTGTATTATACTGGATGTAAGAGGTATGGGGCGCTGTATTATACTGGATGTAAGAGGTATGGGGCGCTGTATTATACTGGATGTAAGAGGTATGAGGCGCTGTATTATACTGGATGTAAGAGGTATGGGGCGCTGTATTATACTGGATGTAAGAGGTATGGGGCGCTGTATTATACTGGATGTAAGAGGTATGGGGTTCTGTATTATACTGGATGTAAGAGGTATGGGGCGCTGTATTATACTGGATGTAAGAGGTATGGGGAGCTGTATTATACTGGATGTAAGAGGTATGAGGCGCTGTATTATACTGGATGTAAGAGGTATGAGGCGCTGTATTATACTGGATGTACGAGGTATGGGGCGCTGTATTAGGCGGGGGGGCCCAAGCTGAACTCTTGCACCAGGGCCCGTGAGCCTTTAGCTACGCCCCTGCAGCCCAGCCAATAGAGAGCTGGGAGTCTGGGACACGCCATAGGCTGTGGGCAACCTTGACCCCCCCTCCAGTGAGGTATAGGGTCATTGGGGGGGGGGCGTGTCATCAGAGGCCGTGTCATCAGGGGTGTGAGGTGTCATTGGGGGGGGGGGGGCCCCCAGACATAACTTCGCTTAGGGCCCCAGAAATGCCAAGACCGCCCCTGCCTGACACCATGGTAACTCATGAATATGGTTCAGTCAAGCAAGCTATGGCATCATACATAATGTTCAGCTGACAATCATGCTTACCTATGTTTCCTCCAATTTCATATAAACTTTGGTTGAGCGATTTATCAGAAGTGCCATGGCTGAAAAGCAAAACAGAACATTTCAGGCCTCTGATTGGAAACATCGCTATGTAGTTTGCTTTCATTCTAAATATGTAAAACCAGCCTATTGTATGAGATTCTTGGCCCCAGCTGTCATCTCTGCGTTGTATTCTCTGGGGTGTACCACTAATTAGTTCCAGAATTCTAACCAGACATTCTGGTGCAAAAGTGTTTGGTTCCCCTCTTATTACTATAATGAATATAGCCTTCAACAAAGATTCTCGATTCATTAAATAAGAAGAGAAAGCCAGATGCCACCAATAATATTTGTACAATGTTCACGGGCAAATGAACAAAATCAGAAAAGAATCTCTAGTAAAGATGTAACTGCACCAGCTGCAATGCAGAGTTAATTCAATCACTTGGTAAGAAATACTGATTCCATATTGCTGGCTATTAATTGTGCTTGACCTTCTATACAGCAGGACATAAACATGTCACTTATCAATGGCACTTATCTTTGAACAACCAATATTCAGAAGAGACTAAGAGCTTCTGAGCTATTTCAACAATGACATTTTAAGACCACAAACACGTAATATATATAGGCAGAATGTCTCAGCAAAGATCCTTTTGTGAGGAGTCCTTAAAGGTTAAGTATTTTTGCAACCTTTCTTTGCTCCTATTCATCCAATGCATTTTGAATGAAACCCTCATGTTGTTTTCTGTATACAGCTTTTATACAGCTATATACTATGTGTCTCTATGGTTACAAACAAATCCATAGAGTATATGTTTACTGGACAATTTCAAACAGTCCAAACAGTCCAGCGAATGTAATCCAGGCGTGGTATGGATTTAATTTCACCCTCTTTCCCATTTTTCCTCTCCAACTGTAGGTTAGCAAAATGAGGGGGAAGATTCAATGTAGTAACCTACAGGTAGGTTCACACAGAGTTTTTTGGAGGAGATTTTGAATTAGATTTTTTTCAGGTGATTCACCCAAAACCAGCAGTGGATCCATCAGGAAGGAGAAGTCTGCTTCAAAATGTCCTCCATAAAACTCAGTATGAACCTACCGCATGACTGTAGGATCACACTTCAGAAACGGTTTGTTTAGAACCAGGGGTGCACCTAGCCTTTCTGATGCCTGAGACGAAAGCTGAAACGACTTTCCCCCCTTCTCAATGCAAATTTCTTAACCTAACCCCTTCCATTCAGCCCATGGCCCTTCAGCTGTCCCCCTCTTGCCCATACCTGGTGCTGCCTGAGGCGATCGCCTCAACTGGCCTAATTGGTGGTGCAACCCTGTTTAGAACCTCTAACTCCTGATATGTACATTTGCACAAGAACCGTAGACACAAAATGGTAGATTTTTTAATCAAGACTTGCTCTAGAGAAACTTTTCTCCAAAACCTGGATTCCTCTTGTAATTATTCACTATAATAGCATTCAGTTTTCCTAATAAATAATGATTTGACCCTGCTGTATACTAAACAGATTTGAAAGCCAAGACTGCAGGTATAACACATGAGAGTGGTGCCTAAGATAAAGGCATGTAAACATTAAAGCTTGCCACAACAGAGTTTAAGGGTTTGCTGCTCCAACAACCCTATCAACCCATGGACAGGAGTGCTGCCGCTTCCTTTACAGGGATTGTACATGTAGTTGTATTGTAGCTATAACCTGCTGGCCACCAGTTAGAATTGTGAAAAAAACTGACATTACATTCCTGAGCCTCCTCTGATACTTCATCACCATTCTGTCCTCTTCCCTGGTCTGCAGCCATGACAAATTGTTTTGTCTGCAGTGGAGATATTCTGTATGTATGGCACTGCAGCCAATCACTGGCCTCAGCAGTCTCAAGCCATAGACTGATGAGATCAGTAATTGGCTGCAGTAGTATATATGATGTTGTGTTGCAGCCAAAACAATATGTCACGGCTGCAGCAGAAGGAAGAGGATAGATTGGTGGCGCTGAATCAGAGGGGGCTCAAGAAGGTAAGGTGAGTTTTTTTTCATTATTTTAACAGGCTGCCAGAGGTTACAGCTATAATAAACAACTTGGACAACCCCTTTAAAACATTAAAAAAACATGATTTTGTACGTCATCTTTGGAGCAAGTTTTTAATCATTGCATTCTACTCATTTTGGGCTAAAAATATATTTTTTTAATTGGTCTTTATTATTGTTTTTCCTACACAGCTTTCACTTTCAGTGCATCTGCAGACTATTGCTTCTGCCCTTTTCCAGTGAATCTGTCAGAGAGCTGCTTTGAGGGCCTGATTTGTAGCCCCGCCTAAAGGGTTTCTGTCACCAGTTTTGAGCATAAAAAACAGGATGACATTTGCAATGTGCAAATGTCACCTGATGCCCAATCTGTTATTTATTTTCTTATTGCTGTCCCCGTTTTTGTAAAAAATAAACTTTTGTGATATGTAAATTAACCTAACCTAGTAGCGCCATTTCCCCACCTTTAGTTACACCTCCTCGCTTGTGATGGACAGGGCCAGGCAGCTTGCTCTATCTGCTGCCGGCCCTGTCCATGCTGCAAATCCTGCGCCTGCGCCGTGTGTCCTTCATTCGGCACAAGTAGTGAGGAAGCCGGGAGCCCGGCAGCCAGTGGCACTCACTGCGTCTGCGCCGATGTCGGCAGCCTTCTCTTCCGGAAGGACTGTGATGTCATCGGGGGGTGTGGGATTTGCAGCACGGACAGGGCCGGCAGCAGATAGAGCGAGCTGCCTGGCCCTGTCAATCACAAGCGAGGAGGCGTAACTAAAGGTGGGGAAACGGCGCTACTAGGTGCAGGGTTACCGCCCCTTGCACCTAGTAAGGTTAATTTACATATCACAAAAGTTTATTTTTTACAAAAACGGGGACAGCAATAAGAAAATAAATAACAGATTGGGCATCAGGTGACATTTGCACCTTGCAAATGTCATCCTGTTTTATATGCTTAAAACTGGTGACAGAAACCCTTTAACTGCAAAATTCTTATATTGATATGAATCTAGCTATAATGACTGTGTATGAGCTGTCAGGAGTTCAGAGTTAAGGGCTATAGATTGAGCCCTCAGAACAGCTCTCTGACTGATTCACTGAGAATAGGGAAGCAAAAGTCTGCAGATACACTGAAAGTGAATGCTGTAGAAGAAAAATTGGTGAACATTTTTAAGAGCAATTTAAAAGTTATATTTTGAGCTCCAAATCAGTAGATTGCAATGATTTTATAAAAATTGCCACCTGTCAAAATCCTTCATATTATGTGATTTTTGAATAGATTCTAATCTAAAGCATTTTGGGGGACATTTGTTGGTTTTGTGTCTTTTTTATCTGTCTTTGCTTTGTGTGCCTGAAGGCAAATTTATGAAATGGTGCACTTTAATAATATATTTGGTGTGAGTTCAATGTAATTTATACCTATATGTGTTAAAGTACATCAGGGGCCATAATCCAGGTCTAATCTCACTTTTAGCCCTTAAACATAGACCACTGTTGAAAAGTGGCGTGGACCAAATGTCACAGAAAACGCAGCAATCACAATGACTTTTTTAAGCCACAATGCTGCTGTACGTATTTGATTTGTGTTTAAAGTAGTATGCCAAAGGTTCCTGGGATATTGTCTAAATTCTTTTATGTAAACCTACTTGAAAATAATTAGTCCTAAATTCTAATTAATTCCATTAAAAACAGATGTAGTACAACAGATCATCAAGTCATATGACATAACAATTGTGAAGCTATTATGTTGCATAAAATGAATATAAAGGGAAGGAAGAGGAGGAACAGATCACCACAGCACCTGTTTTCACACTGAAACCGCGCCAGGATGTCTTTGGCTTTTGTCCGACTGTTCAGCTGGATTGCCATGGAAACCTTTGAGTGCAATGGAGCATAGACTCTTATCACTCCTTCAGGTACATCACAGTGCTGAAATATAAAAGCAGAATGGAGCTGTAATAATCAGAACACAGGACGCTTTCTCCTTTGGGCTTAGAGGCGATGATGGATGTAGTATAACTTAAACCCAACAAGAAAACCGCGTAACATCTAGACACTGCCATTCTTGGATCTTCAGTTTACAATGTTACACAACACATACAGTATTTTTATAGAACTTTAGTGTAAATCTAAAAACATGTCACTGAAAGAGATAAAATCATGGATAAAGGAAGGATGATATAAGAAATTATTGCAACCAAACAGTTTTTCTTATAGTCTTCACTAAATACTGAGTTCTCAGAATCAGCACCAGCAAGAAGCAGAAACTTTATACTAGGCATACATATGATATTAAATATTAGATACTAGAAAAACATAGCCATCCCAATGTTTGGGTAAGATTTCAAACTAAAAGAGCAGTAATCACATGAAAAAATGAACCTCCGCCATCCATTAATTAATAAACCGCAATGAGAAAGAACTGATCACTGGACTGGGAATCCTATGAATCCTAACCGTCATTCTTCATAATTATACATTCTACAGCTAGGACCAATACAATTCGTCTATTTGGAAAACCAACCCAATAAAACCCAGTTTCAGAGAATCTACCAGTACTTTTTAAAAAGACAGCTGTAACAGCACCTTTTCACCTACCATCCTTCATATGTATTGTATTTGATATAGTGTTTCATTGACTCCCAAAAATGTCATAGCAGATGCAACTGATCGCTGACACAACTCATCGGACACCCAACACATCTCGATATTCTCCTAAGAACTGTTAATTAGATAAGCTATTAGTGTGTAATGGGAAGTATCCACATTACACATGGCACGTACCAAGTATCAGAATAAATGAGAAGAGTTCTTTAAGGAAATACCATCCAATCTTGAAGTCTTTTGACCACATTAGATAAATGACAGTTCTATAAAGCTTCTAGCTGACTTTATCAAACTTCCTGCTGTATTTTCCATCTTATTTACATTACATACATTCCTTTGTCTAGTCTGGTGCATGCTCTTATATAGATGGCATATGATCAAAGTCAGTACTGTAAACATCTGCCTGGAAAATTAATGCACTGCCTTTAAACTAACGCTTTGTTCTAATGTAACTGAAGTCCAACTAACTTTATACTAATCTTCTAAATTGATAAGCCCACCGATAGAGAATAGTCGGTATTCATTTTCTTACAAAATAGTGGCTGCAATGTTGTTAATTAAGGAAAGAATATTAGTATTGACCCCCAGATCTTGTGGAGACCCTCCTGAATACATCCCTTATATCATAGTTTACTGTCCCCCATGAAAGTAACATGGAGGTAGTGGGACATACGTATTTATTAACTGTAATCAGATATCAATGCTTTAACATGTAATTGTTATTTATTTAATACTGTTAGGGACAGGGATGTTAAACATTTTTGTAATATGGTTTGTTTGGGAAAGATGTTTCTTTGTACTAGAAAACAGTATGTAAACAGTCTTCACAGCAAAGTTCTAACTGAGCATTGCTAAGGAGACTCTGTCATCTGTTCAACTGAGCGCTGAAGATGCTTGTGTGTAACATCCCGAAGCTTCCAGTCTGCCTCTTGTCACTACCACAGTCGCTGACTATGTGCATGGGACCTATCACAGCCAATCACTCGCCTATCTGACTTGTTACACACATGTGTCTTCCGCGCCTAGTAGAATGCTGAAGACTAAACACAGACTCTTTTTAGAAATGCTTAGTTAGAGATTTGCTAAGACTGTTTACAACCTGTTTTCTAGTACAAAGAAACACTTTCTTCCCAGTATATTCCAAAAAATATTTAACAATACCGTCCCTACAGTATATCTAAAATAAGCTATAATATATGAGGATCTTGACATGGGCTGCAAGGGTCTGTATACAGGTTATCCTGCTGATTTTACAGTAGCAGCAAAGTAAATAGGATCCACAGGCTTCACAAAAAATCCACAGCAAGTCAATTTATGCTAATGATTTTCACCGCAAAAACTAATCTGCACCTGTATCAATAAGTATGGCCTTTTTTTTTCTTTTTAAACAGTGAATGACTACAATCTTTCCTTGGCTTCCCATGTAGGTTAAAAGTATAGAAATATGAATTCACACAAACATAAATGTTATTTCATCTACGGATGAAGATTAAGACACACCTCTCTTCTTTCAGGCCTTTCACGCTCCATAGTCTTTCTCCTTAATAATTTCCTGACGCTCTTATCGAAAATAAGCTGTTTCTTGTTATTGTTCAATGCCGCCTCATTCATTTTCCGTACTTGTGAGATCAGAAAGGCTGGAACCTATATTAACACAGGAAGCAGACCTTAAGATGTCTATAAAATAGTTTTTACTATATCAGTGCTTATACTATTACTCAACAGCAATAAAAGTAATAATTTGCAGACTTGTTTGTGTAATTTGGTGGAAACTTCCTGTGACCAGTGCTTGGTTTGCATTACAAATGTAAGTTTCTGCAGGTTTAGTGCTTCTCTTTATATGCAATTGTTGCCAAAAAGGTATAGAGAAGATATGAATCTTAAGTAATGCTGGAAGTTTATACACAGCGTGTAATGAGGTCTGCAGAGAATGGCTGTTTCAGCTACATGACTGAACTTAAGCAAGTATAACATGTACAGATTGCACAGTTCGCAATTCAATACAGTACTATCATAGAGATGTACACGTAGGATATGTTAAACTACATAAAGTGGCGCACTACACAATATTTATACAACATGGTTGTCATATGTTATAACGGCTGTGCTACAATTCGCGACATTTGTAGTCTACTCTCTTGGTAAAATTATCTTTTCAAGCCTTCCAGGGGCTTTCTCAACTAGACTTTGCTGCTCTGAGGATTATTCATCATTGCATGTTAGTCTTAAGTATTACATGCTCCCAACAACAGCCACTGCACACAATATCTAGTGTAACATGGGGCTCATTAATCTGAATGGTGAGCATATATGGCCAGGGCTGAGGCCAACAAAGTTTTGTTCTAATTTTTAGAGATAGAGGGCTTTTCTACGTTAAGCAACCCCTTTATAAAGATTATTCATAAATGGATGAACCTGAGGAACAATGAAGTTTGGGTAACCTTTCCTTATTCAGAGTTATCCTATAAGTAAAACTGACACAGCTTGGAGATATTCCACAGAAACATAACTCCAAAAGAACTAAATTTCATCAGACCACAAATATTTTACCTACACTAAGGCTTCATTCACACAATCATATGTGTTTTGCCGTCCACAATTGCGAATCCGCAAAAGATATGAATGAAGTTCGTGTTTATCCGTTTTTTTTGCGGTTCCATTGTAACAATGCCTATCCTTGTCTGTAAAACGGACAAGAATGGGACATGTTCTATCTTTTTTGCGGGGCTACGGAATGGACATACAGATGCGGACAGCACACCATGCACAGCTTTTTTTGTGGACTCATTGAATTGAATGGGTCCGCATCCTGTCCGCCAAAAAAACGGAACGGACATGGAAACAATATATGTTCATGTGCATGAGGCCTAAGAGATCCAGTTTTGATGCTGGACAAACCACTGATACTATTGTGCTTTACCTCTTGTGAACAAGCTGATTTCTGGATGTTTCTGTTTTGCCCCATCTGTATACACCCCAAGGTTTACTCTATGAACACAACATTGGGCAAGAATTAATGAAAGGAGGTCACTGGATCTCCTTTCTTCCAATGGTTGCGAGTCCCAAAAATGGGACCCACACCTATCAGGCATTTATGGTATATACTGTGGATCCTGTGAATTACCTCCTTAAAGGGTTTCTGTCATCAGATTTGAGCATTGCAAGCCGATTGTCATTTGCAATACGCAAATGAAACCTGATGACAGATCTGTTAATGTTATAGTTTTCTGTAGCGTAGTTTTTGAGAAAATAGCGTTTTTAAAATATGTAAATGAGCTTCCCTAGGTGCAGGGGGTGTTAACCCTGCACCTAGTAGTGGCGTAATTCCTCCTCTTACCCCTCCTCTGTTGTGGTGATTGACAGGGCCAGGCAGCCAGCTCTTTCGGCTCCCGGCCCTGTCCGAGTGCGAAATCCCGCACCTGCGCATTGCGTGCGCGTTGAGAGCTGCCGGCCGCCCGGATTCTGGCTTCCTCAATGCGCCCGCATTGGTGATCGCAATGCGCAGGCGCGGGATTTCGGACTCGGACAGGGCCGGCAGCCGAAAGAGCTAGCTGCCTGGCCCTGTCAATCACCGGAACGGAGGAGGGGTAAGAGGAGGAATTACGACGCTACTAGGTGCAGGGTTAACGCCCCCTGCACCTAGGGAAGCTCATTTACATATTTTAAAAACGCTATTTTCTCAAAAACTACGCTACAGAAAACTATAACATTAACAGATCTGTCATCAGGTGTCATTTGCGCATTGCAAATGACACTCGGTTTGCAATGCTCAAATCTGATGACAGAAACCCTTTAAGCATCATAAACAGCGAAGTTCCACAATGTGTTTAATTTGACATCAAACAGTGTAAATTAAATGCATTTAGTAAGGTATATTCACATTTTTGTACTTAAAGGGGTTCTCTGGAAATTAAGAAAATAAAATTACTGAAAATACTTAAATATTACTTTGTTATAAATACATTTCATTAGTTATAATGGCTTGTTTTGTTTAGGGAGCAATCATTAGGATAAATACAATAGCAGCATCCTATTAGTACACATGAAACCTGTCCTAATCACACAGCAGGACAAGTTACTTCAGAACACTGAATTAAAGAGCTGCCTCATCCTCCTTTCTGCTCTACCTGTCAGGGATTATGGTCCTGAATTCAGATGATAAGATCTTCAGCTGAATGTCTGTAGGAATGAAGTTCATGAGGAGACGGCTGAAGTAAAGAGAGGACCGTCATGTCTCCTCATGAACGTCATCCCTACAGAGATTCAGCTGAAGATCTTATTATCTATATTCAGGATCAGGGTTGAGTGAATCAGGTTCAGATTGCTGTATCCGAACCTGATTCTTTTAGTATCTAGCTTAATAATATGGGCTCCGTCTTACTTTAAAATGTATGTCCTCTGCGGAGGTCTTTCCGAAGTTTCTGCAAATATTGCAAGACTTACTTTGTCTTGCTTCTATCACATGTCAGTTTGTTTATTGGCATACATTACTGTATCAAAATACAAAGCTGAACTCAGATTTGTTAATGAGGCACAAAGCCGATTTCGGCTTAGTATTTTGGTACAGTAATTTATGCCAATAAACTAACTGATGTGATATAAGTGAGACAAAGTAAGTCTTGCGATATTTGCAGAAACTTTGGAAAGACCTACGCGGAGGACATACATTTTACAGTAAGATGGAGCCCATATTATTGATGTAGTTTTCAAATGAATTGGGTTTGAATACAGCAATCCAAACCCGATTCTCTCAACCCTATTCAGGATCATAATCCATGACAAGCAGAGCAGAGAGGAGGCTGAGGCAGCTCTTTAGCTCAGTGTTCTGAAGTAACCTGTCCTGCTGTGTGATTAGGACAGGTTCTGTGTGTACTAATAGGACGGCGGCTATTTTATTTCCCCTTATGATTGCTCCCCTGACAAAACAAGCCATTTTAAATAATGAAATATATTAGGGAATGTATTTCTATGAAAGTAATATTTAAATATGTTCAGTAATTTGATTTTATGAATTCCTTTTTGTTCTATAATCAACATAAAATGTTTTTCTCACCGTCCATAAAATGTCCTGGTACCTAATTAAAATTCGGACAATGTGTGCAGTAGATGCTGCCGCCTTCATCTCTTCTTGGTTGGGACTTTTGCCTTTGTAAATAAACAGGTTTGGTGCAAGGATCATTGATACGTTCCACAAACTCATTTTGTTTTTTACTTCATTTGACACAACTTTTTTAAGGAAGTGCAGTAAAGCCTAATGAAAAAAATACAACGAAAACAACGTTGAAATGTTATTTCTTATAGAGTACAGAACAGTAGAACATACAGTAGAATATAACAGATGTTACATATCTTGTCATAGGTGTTTATGAGCCACAACCTCTATCCCCTCCCAAACTATCTGTGATTTTAGGATAGTTATATCATCCTAACAGCTCAAACATATAACAATCTTTTCTAAACAGTTGATATTGCTGGTATTACTCAAACGTATCCCAGTCGAATTTACAAAAGCCCCTGCAACAAGCAGGAATTATGTCTGGTGTGAGGGTCTGACACCCTGCACCCCTGACAATCAGCTGTTTCCTAGTAGCTCCAGAGCAGGGACTAAAAAGTATGTCCATTGTGTAGTGGACAGAGCTGGTAACTGCAGCGCTGCTTTCCTTCACTAGAATGGGAGCAGCATTGCAGTTAACAGCTCTGTCCACTAAACAATGAATAGAGCTGTGTAGTTGTGTTAGTACAACAACGCAGGAAAAGCTGGTTGGAGAGGGTGTGGACCATAAATATCAAAACTCTGTAAACCCCTTTAAAGGGAATGTATCACACTATTGATAACTAAAACTATTTTGTTTCTAATTGCTTTTTTATTAAGTGGTTTTAGCTTTTTTTTATTATTATTTTAATATCTGTATATGACTATGGAGGCAATGATCTTGCCTGAGCTGCTGTTTTGCTTTTTCACATAAGTTCAGAGATATATTTACAGGAGCAACCACATAGACATAGGAAATTGGTGTCTGGACTTTGACTTCTGTGTGAGCTCTTTGGATACTCTGTGACATACATCATGCAGAGGGCACTGTGCAGGAAGGGGGAGGAGGGTAGATAATGTGTTCTTTGTCCATCACTTATTGAGAATGGTGGGTCCTGTGTTATCTATATACAGTGCTTTGAAAAATTATTCATACCCCTTGAACTTTTCCACATTTTGTCATGTTGTATCCACAAACGTAAATGTATGTTTTTGGGATTTTATTCGACAGGCCGACACAAAGTAGCAATAATGTGTGAAGTGAACACAAAATGATAAATTATTTTCAACATTTTTTAATAAATAAAATTTGTGTGTGGCATTCATTTGTATTCAGCCCACTGTACTCTGATACTAAATAAAATTCAGTGTTACCAATTGCCATCAGAAGACACCTAATTAGTAGAGTCCACCTGTGTGTAATTTATTCTGAATATAACTACAGCTGTTTTGTGAAGGCCTCAGTGGTTTGTTAGAGAACATTAGTGATCAAACAGCTTCATGCAAACCAAGAAACACACCAGACAGGTCAGGGATAAATTTGTGGAGAAGTGTAAAGTAGAGTTAGGTTATAAAATTACAAGATTTGAACATCTCACGGACCACTGTTCAATCCATCATCTAAAAATGGAAGGAGTATGGCACAAATGCAAACCTACCGATACATGTTCATCCACCTAAACTGACAGCCCAGGCAAGGGAGGACTAATTAGAGAAGCAGCCAAGAGGTCACTCTAAAGGAGCTGCAGAGATCCACAGCTCAGGTGGCAGAATCTGTCCACAGGACAACTATTAGTCCAGTACTCCACAAATCTGGCCTTTATGGAGAAGCGGCAAGAAGAAAGCCATATTTGAAAGTAAGCTATAAGAAGTCTCATTTGTGGTTTGCCACAAACCTGAACACACCATTCCCACCGTGAAACATGGTGGTGACACCATGATGCTGTGGGGATGCTTTTCTTCAACAGGGACAGGAAAGCTTACCATCCAATTTGATTGAGCTTGAGCTACTTTGCAAAGAAGAATGGGCAAAAATTTCAGCCTCTAGATGTACAAAGCTTCACACATATTTGCTACTTTGTGTTGGTCTATCACATAAAATCCCAATAAAATACATTTAAAAATGTGGAAAAGTTCAAGAGGAATGAATATTTTTTCAAGGCACTGTATATTTCATTGTAATGCCAATAAGATGACTGTTGAATAGGCCCAGGGGAAACGGCAAAAATATTGTTTCAAAACTATTCTTTACAGGCTTTAAAATGAGAAAAAAAACTTTGTTTAGCATAAATGCTATGGACAGTATGCAAAAGTGGACCCTAACAAACAGTGCATGTGATATAACCCACGTTTCTGAGATCTAACCCCAGTCTTTACATATCCTGTTCATGGATGTAGTGTTAATTAGCTTACAGTACAAAACCATTATGTGAAGCATTCAATGTAAAATTATGCATTTTTCCAAGTTTTTCCACCAATCTGGTTCACATAAACTCCACATATTCATATAACTCACTTTCAGAAGTACGCTTTTCCTGTTTTTCCTTTTTTTTACAGAAATACTTTCCATTCTTGAAACAGAAAAGTTTACAATTTGTTGATTCTCCTACCCATCTCTTACAGAACTAAAACAACTCGGGAACCAACTGAACCTACTTGAAGAAGGATGGGGCCCCATGGTGGTCTCATGGCTGCCTCTATGGTGTACCCTTGACTTTTGGTGTATCGTGGACAATATCATTGGTAGCAGGAAAAGTTCACCATCACTTTAGTCTACATTCAGCACAGGACAGCTCAGGATGACTTGTTTTTACTTTATTGTCTAACTCAGTTTGTCATGCTGTTATGTTGACAGGATAATGTAATATATAATTTATTTTATCATCACCTAAACTACAATTTCATAACAAATTAAAAATTATATACCGGTAACAGTTGTCTGACATAGCTCCTTTTGGTGCTCACTCACAAAGTGAATCATCATCATTTTGTCTCTACCTAATTCTACCCTCCAATATCACATCACTATTATTATTATAATTACACTAATAACTGTTGGAAGGATTCATATTTCTCAGTGATTTTCTATGATAAGATTCCATTATGAGATCTACTTAGACTGTAGCTTGTACCAAGGATTTATTGGTATATGCTGCCAAGTGCAATATCTGGATTTTCTTTCTGGAAAACAATGCACGTATAATCAACATGTGAAATGATTGTGGGGAACTTACGTCTTACTCCTGGAAGGAAATGCATAGAAATATTTTGCGATACTGTTTCTAATTTAATTTACCTTGGCAGTATCTCGGTTGGCATCTGGCAGAAGCATGATTAATAGATGTAGAGCCTGCAGCTGCAATTTGATCTTGGAGATTTCTAAAGAAATGAAAATAACTGAAATAAGAATTCTTATATGAAAGTCTGAAATTTGATTAGTTACCCAGAAAAAGGCTTGCTGTGCGCTACTGAGGATTTGTTTTATAAAATATCTCGGAGCTGAAAGATTACCCTGTTATAAAGCAGCCTCTGACATCACTTGATGACATATACTGTATTATGCATTATCTGCAGAAAAATTATTGGCACAATGGACTTATTTATTACATGTTTGACCTACAATGGTATGTACAGTGACACGGTTGCAACAATATCTGCAAACAATGACTTACACCAAAAAGCACAGAGGTTTTCCTAATTGCATTCTTTAAAGTTAAAAATTACCTAGTACAGACTCTGGTATATTATAAGAACATTCTCATCTCACTAGGATTTAGGTGAGTGGTGGACAAGCTAAAGAATAAATGTTGGCCCTGTATGTGGCACCCAACTGTCCCAAATGGCTACACAGTTTGTATATCTTTATGCTTACACACTATATGTTCTCTCAGTTTTATAGCACCAGAAAGCAACATCTGGTGACATCACTTTTTTCAATGTCTTGTATAGGATGGGCCACAAAAAACAGAACCCTCTGTCATTGTGTGGTTTGTACAGGAAAACATAAAATGGGGGAATGACACACTTACAGAAGATGCTAAGGAATAACATCTCACCAAATCAGGTAATCAGGTACAACTCTGTTGCAGGTAAGTGGTGTTTCTAATGGAACAGGCTGCTCCCACTTGCTGGGCTGCTTGAGGAGGGATCGTGTGCAGTAGTCAAAATGTTGTGGGTAAAAACAGGTTACTGGGGTGCTGCCATTGAATGGTAAAAAGATAAAAAAAATAAAATAAAGTGCAATATGCTTTGGAGAGTCAGTGAAACTGGTGCCAGAGGAAGTAGATTGATCCTCCAAAACATGCGGCACTTTATTTTATTTTTTTATAATTTTGTTTTGACCATCACCTAAGAGCACACCTGTTTTACCCAATTTAAACCTTTTCACTACATCAGACTACTGGACCCAAATTCTGGCTACCCATAGCTATGCACCAAATTCTAAGTTTAGATCAAGAAGAGGCCATTGGTGCAGCTCTGTGTGTCAGTACCCATTCTGCCAACAGAGACACCTGGCTAGGTAGAACCACGCCTCATCAGACATGATGTATTACAACAGGTCCAAAAGCATCAATGATAATATTAGCAGCAAGTAACAATATGCCACACACTTCTGTTTATCCCCTTTCTTTTAAAGGGGTTGTCTCATTTCAGCAAATGGCATTTATCATGTAAAGGAAGTTAATACAAGGCACTTTCTAATGTATTGTCGATTGTCCATATTGCCTCCTTTGCTGACTTGATTCATTTTTCCATTACATTGTATGCTGCTCGTATCCAGGGGTTAAGACCACCCTGCAATCCAGCAATGGTGGCCATGCTTGTATACTACAGGAAAAAGCACCGGCCTCTCTAGTGGCCAGGATCATGGGAGCGTGTATAGACACACATGCCCAGGAGCTCCCTTCCGAGCCACTGTGTTTCTTTGAATGAGCCTCTTCCAGTCACAATTCTTTGTTGAATCAATTACGGCATGTTCATTCATTTCTTAAAGAGGACCTTTCATGCATTTTTTTTACAGTAGTTACATACCGTAACTCGTAGGGTACCCCCCACTGATGCTGCCACCCGTGACTATTCTTCAAAATAGCGCTCCTGCGCCCCGCTGCGGCCCCCTGTATTTTTCCCGCTCAGTATGTTAATCCTGAGCATCGGTACAGGGAGGAGGAGACGCCCGGGTTTCTCAATGGGCGTCTCCTTCTCCCTGGCTGTGCCGCGATCCAATCACATCGGAGAGCGTCACAGACAAGGAGTTTTTTTCTCTCCCAGCACAGCCAGGGAGAAGGAGACGCCCATTGAGAAACCCGGGCGTCTCCTCCTCCATGTACCGATGCTCAGGATTAACATACTGAGTGGGAAAAATACAGGGGGCCGCAGCGGGGCGCTATTTTGAAGAACGGTCACGGGTGGCAGCATCAGTGGGGGGTACCCTACGAGTTACGGTATGTAACTACTGTAAAAATAATGCATGAAAGGTCCTCTTTAAGGTGCTCTGGTAAAATGGAAGTTGAGCACTGATTCTTTGCTATGGATAGTGGACAGTTCACACGCCCGCAAAATGGGTCTGCATCTTTTCGCAATTTTGCACGGGTGAGAGCCCATTCATTTTCAATGGGGCCGCGAAAGATGAAGACAGTACACCGTACATCGTGATCTGTCATAATAGAAGCCTATGGGCATGCATAATGGATCCGTCTGGTTTCCGTTATGCAGGACGGAAAAGAAAGTCTTGTCGACAGTCCTGCATAACGGAAACCAGACGGATCCATTATGCTTGCCCATAGATCCACTGCCCATGGATCAAAATGAATGCCTGTAAAGGTTTCCGTTTTGAATTCCGCCTTACAAATTCTGTTATTTTCCATTATAACCATGTTATAAAGGAAAGTAATGACGGAAATCATAACGTTGATGTGAGCTTGCCCTTACTCTGGTTTGGGGGGTGTTTTGAAGCTGACAAATTCTCTTTAAAAACTGTAAGGAACTGATACAGAAAGTATACTGGAAAGTGATATAACATTTTATTATACCAAGTATAGGATTTATTTGCAGAAAATGGAATAGCCATTTAATCCTTACAACATCACAGTTACTCACTTTCTACTAAAGAAATGAAGGCAGGGAGATACTCCATTGTAAACAGAGGCGTGGGCAATTCCCTTATGAACATTTTTAGAAGACAGGCAGCATCCGTGTTTCGAACTTTCTTCCAGTCAAAAGTGTTATCGTAAAATTTTAATTCCAATTCTTCACGAAGACTCTGTAAAAATGGAACAATCGATTAATTCAGCAAAATATCCTGCTCTCACTTGGTTTAAAATTCTATAATTTCTTAACAGGCCTTTACAGCAGTCCGAAATCTGTTGTTCCTAATAAAAAAGCACAGAATGCTGGTCTTAAAAATAACATGGTGTTAAAAGATGGAAATTCATATAGATCTACATACAGCAGTTACTTATGGTGCTTCTTGGTATGGATGCCTCAAAGCAGACAGAATTTCTGTACCCTTAAGTAAGGCTAAAGCCAACTCATGCCTAGTTGCAGAAAAGTCACAGGCAAGTAGCAGACACATGTGACTTGCATCGAGGTCTATGATGACAAAGTCCCGTGTGACTTGCAATCAAAAATCCATCAGCCTAAATAGTACATTTTGGGAGATATGCTTCTTATTGTTCTTGGGGAGACAAGCCACTGCAAGGGGTGTCTGCCAACATCTTTGTCCCCTCTCCTCATTCACAACACATGCATGCTTAGCCAAATCGAGGGGCATGGCTATGAGGGGATCATAAAAGATATCTCATGTGTATGGCCAGCCTATTTAAATTTGCAGATATGAGTTTTTTTAGATCATTATCATTAGTAATTCCTGACTATCCTCCTTATAATAGATGCCATCATCTTGATATTACTGCAGAAAAGGGTAACAGGAATTTTGTTCTCCTAATGGGTGAAGGAACCCCTGACCCCCCCCCCCCCTAATTTTCAATACCCTTGTCATGTTATATATTTTAAGCGTCTTTAAGCCATCTGAGTGTCTTTTTTCCAGAAATGTGTCTCACCATTAGTTAGATCTTAAACAGGCACATATTAGGGCATTGTGGTGATGATTTATCAAGACGGGCATCTGCTACATTGGTCTTGATGGTTCTTAGCTGGCGTAGATTTCAGTCATCATTTATAAGTGTGCTGTGGCTGATTGCCCCGCCTGCACCCTGCCCTTTTTTCAGAAACTGGCAAAAGTGGCTTAAAAATGCCAGTTGTGACTACATCTAGTCACATTGATATTTAAAAAGTTACAAACGCATGTTTATTAATATTATAGAATTTAATAATTACCTTAACCCGAGAGGCAGAGCCTGGAACTCGCAGTATTCCTTCAGTCTCTAGACCGGTTTCCTCAAGTCGCTGCAATAACTAATGAATAATGTATTTGTCAGACATAACAATAAATAGGATTAAGAGGTTTTTCCAGAATTTTAATATTGATAGCCATGATAGGCCATCAAGATCTGGAAAGTGGGTCCTGAAACCTCACACCCCCACTAATCGGCTGTTTCAGAGTAGCTTCTGTTGGTGGCAGAACTACATAACTCCATCTGTTGTGTACTGGATGGACCT
The DNA here is from genome assembly GCA_900303285.1 of Rhinella marina. NCBI lineage: Eukaryota > Metazoa > Chordata > Amphibia > Anura > Bufonidae > Rhinella > Rhinella marina. Next base: position 28,283 of record ONZH01017512.1, read on the forward strand.
GGTTACTGTAATGCTGCTCCCAATGAAGTCGAGGGGCGCAGCTCTGCAGTTACCAGTTCTGTCCACTACACAATGAATGGAGCTGTGTAGCTGGAACGCCATTCTAGCACCAGAGCTACTCTGAAACAACTTATTGGCAGGGATGCGGGCTGTTGGACCACCACCGATCAGATATAGATGGCCCATTCTGATGCACGCAACAATATTAAAATCCCAGTAAACCTTTGTAAGCACAAAATTATGAAATGATTTCCCTGAATGAATACAACATGAACATTCAGCACCATATTTCTAATAAGGCACTTCAGTGCAGGGCAAATTTTTTAATATCTATATTTTTTTAATTTACACTTTACCTTTCAGTCCCTCCAGTTAACTAGGTAGCCACATGGGGGATGGAGGGTTTAAAAGCCACAGTAATATGTGACCTGTGTGCGCCTGTGTAAAGCAGTACAGACTTTGCGGTCCGCTGCCTCACATAAGGCAGTAGTGGAGGAGAGAGGAGTTATTCTTTTCCTTTTAGTTTGCACTACAGCACTAGATGATGCAGGAACTGCTACACTGCCTCCATCATAAAGCTATGCAGGCCCAAACCAAGGTGAAAGAAGGAGGCAAGGAGCGCCTGCTGCCTGGAGCGTGACTCAATTCGCCCATCTATCTCAGAGACTGAGCGGACTCACTTAGTGGACTGACTGCTATCCTGGTCTCAGACTACAAACTGAAGGGTGTGTGAGCAGAGTCCCAGAGAGACAGGATGCCTGTGGAGTGGTTAAAGAGGTCCTCCCTGTGGAGTCAGTCAGACAGTACTATAGCCTGTTTTGTGTGGAGGAGGCTAGAATGGAGGTAGGCATCAGAAATCTAGGCTGAACACTAACCCTAACTCTAATTTTAACACTAACCCCTAAACCTAGCCTCTTACTCTAACTGATAATACTAATCCTAACCCCTAATCCAAACCCTAACCTTAATCCTAACCATAATCCTATCTACTAACCCTAAACCTAACCCCAAACCCTAACTCTAAACCCCAATCATAACCCATACTGCGGCATTTAGGCTAAAGGAAGCGCTTACTCAATGTAACTATAAAGCCCTGGGCCACATGACCGTCAGAGACATGAGACCAGTGATGTCACACCTCCTTTTACCCACTCCATTCTAGCTTCTACTGAGAGAGGATGTGATGAATGGGAGCTCAGGGGCCAAGTGGAGTTTCTTTCTGGACAGTGTTTATATTAAATGTGACTATAACCCCTTAATTTTTAAGGTTACATACACAAAATCGTGAAAAATTATCATGGTACTGCCCACATGGCCATTTTTACAACAAATTGAAGTCTATGAGGCTATTCACATGGCTATTTTTTAACAGCTGGACCACACTAAAATCAATTAGGACCATTTTTAACCGTCATTTATTCAGGAGTGCACCAAACCACCAGCTATTAAAAATGGGTACACTGGCGGAAAAAAAATGGCCTTTCAAGAGTTAAAATAAAATTAAAAAAAAAAACTCAACCACTTGCACATGCGGGGACACTCGCTTCTCACTAGATGCAGCAAGACCTGACACTCCCAGTGCGATGACGTCACATGATCACTCTGGGAGCGTCAGGTCTTGCTGCATCCAGTTAAGACCAATAAAAAAAAAATGGGATGCCACTATGGGGGACATCATTTATACTGCAGGGGTTGGGATTAAATTAAAAAAGCCAATAAAAAAAAACATTTGTTTTTAACAGCCTTTAAAAACTGATGGAAAATGGTTGCGAAGGCGTCATTAAAAATGGACAGATGGACAGAAAATGGATGCAAAAATGGTTTAAAAATGGCAATGAAAAATTGAAAATGTGTCCGTTTTTAACGGCTGTCATGTGCATGTGGCCTAAGAAAGTCCCCTTGTACTGCAGTGTTTAGAAGGTTAAAATGGGTAAATTGATCCAATGCTGGAATATGGAGGGGGTGGAGTCACACAAACGGTGGGGTCCAGGGACTGTTTGTTTACATTTACTTCCTGAAGATTGATATATCTGCCCCTGTAGCCCTGCTTCTGGATGTCATGATATCTGGACCCTGTGACCCTGGTTCTGGAGGTGGTGTCTGGCCCCTCTGCCATAGCTATGGAGGCTGTGGCCTTGGAGGTTATGCCTGGTCTCTGTGGCCCTGCTTTTGGAGTTCATGTCTGCCCTTGTGGCCATGGTTCTGAAGGAGTTTGGCAGCAGTGGGTTCTTATGGGCAAGTTCACACTTGATGGTTTTCCAGTTACCATGTACATCATATGCATTAAGGTGATGTATGGAGCGAGCTTACTTGCTGAGCTCACTTCATACATAGTGTGTGCTGGCTGTATAATACAACAGGCACCTGCCGGTAGTGACCAGGATCGGCTATGATGCTGATCCCAGTAATTTAACCTCTCAGATGCAGCTGGCAGTACTCATTGCAGCATCTGTGGTGTTAAGCAAAGGGTTAGGAATCCACTTTTAATGAAAGTTGGTGGAGCTTAGCAGGAGGGTCTACGGCCATGCACCGCAAAGTACAGATATCAATGTGGGATGGGGTGGGGGGAGTGCCCTACAGTGTCTAGTACAGCATGAACTCTAAATATGACCCTGTGCACATTGCTTTTCTATTAAGGGACTTCTAATTGGATAAGATGCTTCAACAAATTCTTTCAGTTTGAAACATCAAATAAACTGTTCAGTTTGCATGTAAAAACCATACTGATGAGAGAAACATACATTTACTGTAGTTATGTTGGCAAATAATGTACAGAGCAATCTTCCTCTAAGAGAATAAAAGATTTGCTTTCTATTGATGGTAAAATAACATCCCACACTACTGTATTTACTGTATACTGTATACTTACTTTTTGAAAGATCAAGGGGACCTTTGTACCAGGAACTTTCTTTTGATCATTTTCTAATAATGTTGTCAAAGGCACTCCGAAAAGGCCATTTTCTAAGCAAAAGGCACAAAGCAAAATCATTACCAACCTGAAACCAAATTTTTTTTACAAGACACTGATGAGATGATAGTTTACCTCTTCCTTTAACACGTAGAACTCTATTCCTCTTTAATTCAATCCCTAAAGCATCATAAAAGGCTGTTAATTCAATTAGGGAGAGATACCGTATTTTCTTCATGTCTTCAAGAGATAAATCTTCAACTTCAGTGAGCCCAAATCTGCTTTTCCAAACAATGAATTTCTGAAATATAATGACAGGAATTTTCTGAATGGTTGACTTCCAAAGTAAAATTACACCCAGTGCATGGAAGCGGTTATTTTAAGATTTCATGCATGGATTCATACAATAGGTATAAATTGGTATAGCTGAACCTTCAACCTCAACTGAATGTGGTCTGAAATAATAATGTCTCTTACAGGGGTACTCCATATACACATGTTGAAAAAGAAAGCACAACCCAGAGCTGAAATCTCCCAGCATTCTTTGCTTTATCAATTTGGAGATATCCATTCTGGGCATGTACTGTAATGTAAGAAAATAAATTGTCTCACTATATTATAGAAGATCAGTTAAGGGGGTAATCTCATCACAAACATTTATGGCATATCCAAAATAAAGTTTGAGAACATTATTAGAAAACAACCAAAAGAAAGTCCCTGGTACAAAGGTCTTCTTATTATTTTATACAGTAAGTATACAGTAAATCCACAGGACACAACATAAATGGCTGATAGATGTGGATCCCAATTCTCCAACCCACATCTATCTCCAGAATGGGATCCCTAACCCCCTACCCCATTCTCACTGTTGCCAGAGCCGCCTAAAATGGATATGTGGCCGTGCATTCACTTTTATAGGATATGCCATAAATGTCTGATGAGGATAGACCTTTAGATTGTGAGTAACAGGCTTCTCTAAAAGCAATTTGACTTTTTCATTAAAAAAAACAACTCAATGGAATTTGGTTGGTGTAACCGAATTGCAAATTATTGCACATTTTCCAGCTCTAAAAAGTGCCAAAAACAAGGGGTTGGGTAGAGGTGACGAGGGGTGTTGAGGATTAGTGGGATTAGTTTTAATCTTTGCAACAAATTTATATAATTTTAAAGTCATAAAATGGTCCAAATAGTAATTCTAATCTGTTTAAATCATTTGTTTTTACTTTAGGACAGACAAAATGTCTTAAAATTTAATAGGGATGTGCCTTCAAATAAATTAGGAGCAAATTATTCAAATGTACTTCAACTTTAGGGACTGTATACAAATGTATGCAATCCTTCTGTGTTTTTATTGTACAGTATACATTTAACATTGCATACGGTGCTGTATGTGTCAATAAGTTTGAATCATTTTTTAGAATAAAAGTAAAAAAAGTCTGAAGTAAGGACAAGTGAATTGATTCATTAGAATTGAAATTTGACCCAAATTTTCTTTAAAAATACAGATTAAATAGAGAGAAAAAGAGAGACAGAGACAGAGAAAGAGAGAGATTTCCCAGGGATTTAAAGCACTTTCAATGTTGGTAGAATTGATTCAGGCGAATCGAACTGAAACACATTTGAGAAATTTCCTCATTATTAATTTGAAGGCATCATCAATAAAGATATGTTTAAAGGATGGAAAGATAATCTCTTACTTTTCCATCTGGTTCTTATTGACTACAAAGTAAAAAAAAGTTTAGGTTTCTAATTTTTTTTTTTTTTTGGATAACAGAATAACGTGATATGCTTTCCTATTTTGCCCCTTTAAAAAATATATAAAAACATTAACAAGGACATTTCTGAATTATGTTTGCCTAATTATTAGAGGGTTAAGCGATATGCTTGTTTTTACTGTATTCCAACGTATACGTTTAACGTATAGCAAAAACAAGAACAGCCCCTCGGACTGGTGTATGAAACATCACTGTTAAAAAAACCCTCCCCATAAAATGTGTAGTTCTAATTGTATAATGTTGCCCAGAGATAAAAAAAAAAGATATAAAAGAGTTGTAGCTCATACAAATAATACAACACATTTTTCTCATACATGGTCCTATATGTCTAGTAGGTAACAGGTAATCTTACAGGTAATCTAATTTTCCCACATCAATCTGCACTCAATACCCCATAATAAGAAAGTGAAAACAGAGTTTTAGAAACTTTTGCAAATTTATTAAATAAGGAAAAACTAAAATTTTGCATGGACATAAGTATTCAGGCCCTTTGCTATAACATTTGAAATTTAGCTCTGGGGGCCTCCCATTTCTCTTCATAATCTTTGATATGTTTCTATACCTTGATTGGAGTCCACCTGTGGTAAATTCAGTTGATTGCACATGATGTGGAATAACCCACTCCTGTCCATATAAGGCTTTGGTTCCGACTAGTACCTCGGAACCGAAGCCGAGTTCGGTTTAAAGTTTTAAAGTGGTTTTCCACTTTAAGAATCAACTACCAAAGTTATTCAACGAAGTCACACGCAACTTCGCGAATAACTCACTTTGGCTCATTGGAATCCATACATTCTAATACTGTATGGAGACCGATCTCCGTAGAGTATTATTCCAAAGTTTTGAACAAAGCAAATTCAGATGAAGCATCTGAAGCTTGCTTCGCTCAACACTAGTGCATAACCAAGAAGACTGGATTCTGTAAGGGTCTGAATTTTTTTGAACATTGTTTTCACTTTCTCATTATGGGGTATTGAGTGCAGAATGATGTGAAAAAACTTGAATTTTTTTATTTTAGCACAAGGCTGCAACATGATAAAATTAAAAAAATGAAAGGGTCAGAAGAATTTCTGAATGCCTTGTATACCCAATATTGTCGTCACACCTGCCCATAAATGAAATTGCACTTACAGGTAAAATACAGTCATCCTTTTTAATTTTTTGGTTCATCTGTTTCTCTTTATCATTTGTAACGATGGTCTCTGAGAAGGACACTTCAAAAGACAGTTCTTCTGCTACCGCAGGGTTAATTTTCTCTACAGTGTAGCTGTTAGCTAGAACACAAAGGGAGAGTTTGGAAATTATACTGAATTATCATTCAATCATGTATCTCTTCTTTGATGATAAGACTGATGGACACAAGTAACTACACACCAATCTCCTACTGTATACTAAGAAGATTTAAAGGGAACCTGTTAACACGAAATGCAGTGCAATCTGCAGGCACCATGTTATAGAGCAATAGAAGCTGAGCAGATTGATAGTTTTGTGGGAAAAGATTCAGTAAAACTTGTATACATTTAAGTCTCTGCTCTTTCTGATTTTATTGTTCATTGGGGAGATATCCGTGACTGACAACTGATCTGTGTATACACACTTACACAGAGAATGCTATCAATCACTGATAACACCTCCCCGTGTACAGCTATCAGTGACTGACAGCTATCTTTATGTACACACCTACACAGAGAATGCTATTAATCACAATTTTTTAGTTGTACACAGGGATAACACCTTCCCTGTGTACAACTATCAGTGATTGACAGCTATCTATATTTACACACTTACCCAGAGAATGCTATCATTCACTGAAAAGACCTCCTCAGTGTACAACTATCAGTGACTGACAGCTATCTCTGTAAACACAATTACACAGAGAATGCTATCAATCACTAATAACACCTTCCCTGTGTACAACTATCAGTGACTGACTGCTATCTATGTATACACACTTACACAGAGAATGCTATCAATCACTGATAACACATTCCCTGTGTACAGCTATCATTGACTGACAGCTATCCCTGTATACATAAACACAGAATGCTATCAGTTACTGATAAGACTTCCCCCATGTACAACTATCAGGAACTGACAACTATCTCTGTATATATACTTACACAGATAATATTTCAATCAATGATAACACCTCCCCCATGTACAACTATCATTGACTGACAGCTATCTCTGTATACATACTTACACAGATTATATATCAATCAATGATAACACCCCCTGTGTACAACTATTTGTGACTGACTGATCAATCTGCTCAGCTCCTCCTGCTCTATAACAAGGTGCCTGCAGATTAGACTGCATTTCATAGTGACAGGTCCTGTTTAAAGTAGTGCGATTTAATGAAAGATTAATTACAAGAACAACTTACAAGTGATAGGTTTCCTTATGGGTTTTTTCATGGGCATCTGAATCCCATTTGTTGCAAGAGGGGACACTGGTATAGCGTCAAAGGTGGTCTGCAAAAACACGAGAAACAAATATTATTCATCAGAGTAAAACATTGTACAACATTCTAAGACTTATTGACTTAAATAAAATAAACCCTTTGGTCCCTGCCATTCCATATAGCTGAGAATCACCACTTGTCACTCTTTCCATATGGGAACAACTTGACATATAGGGCAAGATTTATCAAACCTGGTAAAGGAAAACAGGCTTATTTGCCCATAGCAACCAATCAGATCTGTCATTTTCCAAAAGAGCTTTGAAAAATGTTGGGATCTGATTGGTTGCTATGGGCAACTAAGCCTAAGTCCTATAGTCTACACCTTCTTGGTAACCATTGAAGACTTTTAGAGGTAAATACATGTTTATATCTGCAGTAAGTTACTGGAGTTGAAATTAAGATTTTTAGACTAAAAAAATACACAATTAAAGATTGCATATTCTAATATATATGTTTTAGTAAACAATTTTATCCATTATTATGATTCTATGTAGTGCAATTTCATTAATTTTACTGATAGAAGTGTATCAAGACAGGTACAACTGGTTGAAGGTGTGTCCCTGATCAATTTGACACTATCCAATTAATACTACCAAAGGCAAACTTAGCAGGGTATCACTCAGTTGTACCTTTTTTCATAAACTTCTCGCTGGAATAATAGAGGCATGGCACAACATACAGCTATGGGAAAAGATGCTAAAGAATTGTTATTGCATGGGGAATGCAAGTGTTTAATTAAAACAGACATTTCAGCAGAGGTGACACCTCTTTATAGGGGTTTTCCAACATACTGTAAGATGAAAAGTTAAATACCAGCAGGATAGTGTGTCCACAAGAAAAACACCATTCATCTTTTATTGGTGAGTGGTTGGCTGCAGTTGTCACAAGACCTCATCAAGTCTGACTTGATGGAGACCCGAAAGGGTAGGGATGGGAGCTGCAGCTCTGGAATAGCAGGACTTTCCACAGGTGAGTGCTCTTTTATTTTTTTCGGACACATTTACCTGGTGGTCTTTAATTTTGCACTTATATCAGACAAAGCCTTTAGCCTATTAGCAATAATATATTTTTCTTCCCCATCCTTGAATTGATGAATATCTGGAGCTGGAAAGATCCACCAAATTAGTCCTACAATTGGTTCTGGGGTGTCCAAGATACCCTTGTGTGTTCATCAGTAGAACTTGCCGATCCTGCAAACCTGGTGTTGTTTAGCGCATTCAAGTGCAAATATTAACAGCTCTTTTTTAAAGTGTAACTGCCGGTGTATTTTTATTTGTGTAATGTGTAGGGGCAGTGATGCTGACCATTTTGTACTGAAATCATACATTTCTATTAGAAAAATAGCTCTAAAGTGACCCATTTTGAGCCTTAGCAACGCTCCTCCATCTTCTGTTTACATAACAGTGAAGACTTGGTAAGACTGACTGTGTTATGTAAACAGAAGACAGAGGAGCGTTGCTAAGGCTCAAAATGAGCCACTTTAGAGCTAGTTTTCTAATAGTAATGTATGATTTCAATAATTAAAGCATATTACAAAAATGGTCAGCATCACTGCTCCTACACATTACACAAATAAAAATAAAACGGCAGTTACACTTTAAGTAATTCTTTATTATACTTGGTGTACATATTCTTTCATATTTATGACATTTCTGCTTGTTAAAGCTTCATTCATTCAAGCAGATGGAAATCTATTCTTGAGAAGTGAAGATCACATAGGTGCACAGCTCAATACAATGGAGAAATCTGACAAGTGTACTACTACTGTTACTAGTCATACACCTGAGTGATCATTACAAGACCAGGACAGATTTCCATCCTCGGAAATTAGGTAATCAACTATTCTACTAAATTACTACAAGCAAAGGTGTTGATCATGAAGGCAGATAGTATGTTAGATAATTGTATACCTTCACTTTACACAATAAGTCAACATTTTAACATAATCAATAGTGGATTCTACAGATAGACTCTGAAGATATTTTGTTTTTAATTTGCCTCCTTCTGCCTGTGAATGAGCTACGTCATAGTTTGTACTTGCAGGATGTTGACCACATTCTTGAAGCTATGTAGGAAGAATATTACAGAACTCATTCATGGTCACATTTCATTTTAGAATTTCCTTCTCTGTTCCTCCACTAGAGAGAGAAGCATTTCACTCTCAAGTGTCATTCCTTGAACTTCCTTTGCTTTATCGAGGCTTCCTGTTGAATTTACAAATATTTTTTCTTACGGAATTCCTGAGTTTTAGTGACCAAGTTAAGAACTATGTACAATAGATAATGGGATTTTATATATATATACATGTATACTGACATAACACAAACTGTAAGGGTTTTTCTGTGTATATATATACTACAGACACTTCACTGACACTTCATTACTAATTTAGCATAATTCAATACCAGTAACAAGTTTAGGATTTTCCATTCTGAAGCAGATGGTGCAGAATAAGAAATAATAAATCAAGGTCATAAGATTAGATTAAGAAGATCTAGTTACCCCTGGTCTACAGCAAAAGTAAAATTGATTAGGCTGTGTTCACGCGGATGCCAAATGAGTACAAAACTGAGGCAGTTTATAGCTGACGTGATCACAAGTAACTTAAAAAAGGGGGATGGCACTGGCTTCGCATGGAGAAATAAAGGATCAGTTTCCAAAAGACTTCTTTTCTATGAGAGCTGTGAATCTGTAGAATTGTCACCTAAGCTTCTGGTCACAGCAATGATAACTGATAGCTTAAATGTTTATGGTAATATATATAATTATTGTTTTGAATGTTGATCTACTATTCAGGATAAGGATGCAAGTTTTCCCCATTTATGGCAGATTGGTTCAATAGTTTTTTCACTTGGATCACAGATCATGCCTTGGTTGGCCTTTTTTTTCAACCATATCAACTATTTAACTATGACAGAAAAACATATATGTATATGTACATTGTTTGCACCTAATAAAAAGCATTGTACGCCACATTTTCCTGCTCTTATACAAAATGGGGGGGAATTTATCAAGTCTGGCATTACATATGCCAGTCTTGATCTACTGTACTCCTGCAGCTAATGTATTAAGATGGGAAGGCCTATAAAATTAGCCGCATCTCTGGTCCTCTGTGTGCCAGAAAGTCAAATCCATGCTGTTATGACTTGGCGCAAATTTTAGTTATTATTCTGTCAGTTTCTTTCATAAATAATACTAAATTGCCAGCTACTGCTAATCCTCATCTGCATCCTCCTAGTGGCGACTTACATCGTAAGACTTCAAAGAGTAGCACATTTTTTATACAAAAGGAGCTTGAGAATAGAATAAATTAGCCACTTTTTGATGCAGAGAGGTTGAAATGCCCCCCAATATCCACCACCATAACAGACAGCAACTGACGCTGTTTTTACCAGGCGGATATCCTGTTGAACTCCTGTATCTATTTCCTATACATGGCTATATATTAGAGGTAGTATAAATCCTGGATAATGGCACAGCAATGCAGATAAATGTGACAAAAGCCCAGTATTCACACTTCCTCCACTTTGCAGACATAGAACATAGACGCCTAAAGGTCAAGTAAAGCAGGATGCATGGCAGTCAAGATTTTGTCATATTTCATATACTGTATGATTTACAGGTCACATAGTCAATGTACCAATTGGAAATTTCATGGAAGTCACCAGAATATGCCTCTAGCCATATAAGATTTTATCACACCAACATTCTGATTCTTTCATTACTACTGTAGTTGTCATATTAGGAACTGCAACACAGCAAAACAAAATGAATGCTGCACAATACCTCTCTTTATGCATTCTTTTCAGGTCAATCATAGCAAAGAGAAAAATCTCAGCTATTTGACCCTGTAATCAGGGGTGTGTCAATAGCTTTGGATGTATACTGAAGCATACAATCACCCCTTTTCAGCTATTTACAGAAACATAAACCTTAGGACCATGCATGTTTCAAAAGATGTAATGCAATTGTAGTTTTGTAGTATTTTCATATGGAACAATAAGTATTAGCATATTTTGAATACACAAAAACACACACAATATAATTCTGTGCAATTTCAAGGGAACGTCTTATTCCCTAACAGTCACATTAAAATTTGAAAAATCCTCCCAAAATATCACTTTATTATTGTAGATTTTGAAATTAATGACTCATATTCATTCCTTAGTGATTCATTTTAGACTTAAAGGGAACCTGTCGCCATGAAAATGAGGCAACATATTTTAGAGCAGGAGGATCCGTTAAGATATATAGTTTTGTGGGTGAAGATTCAGTAAAACTTGCATTTCATTCATTTAAAGGAAATCTGTCACGAGTTGTATGGTGTCCTAACTAAGAGCAACATAAACAAGTGACAGATTACCAAAATGTGGTGACACTTTCTTAAATTGACTCAGCCGCTTTGCTAAAATCTTGTATTGAGCCGCTACAGTGCATGTCGATGAGTCCTGAATACTCATGAGCTCCTGGCTTTCTCCACCCCCTGCTGCTAATTCAGTTGGAAATAAACTGTCAATCAGTGGCAGGGGGCGGAGAAAACCACAAGCTCATGAATATCAGGACTCGTTGGCATAAAACTAGATATGAAGCTGCTCAGCTCCTTTGGTTCTATAACATGCTGCTGGCCTAATTTCCCTGCCTGAGCAATTAGATTCCTATCATACTAGTTCCTTGCTAAGATGCTTGGTTTCTGCCCATGTACTGACCTCGTCTGTTTACCGTTGTGATTATCTGCTACCAGTCCTGGGCCTGAACCTGTTTCTTGTGTTCACATAATTCTGCCTGCCCTGACCTTGACCTGTTACTGACTACAAGTTTTCCTGATACTATGGTGCTCTACACCTGTGTCTTTTAACCCCCTGGGTCAACTTTCTACTACGCTAACACTACTCCAAGAGGTAAAAGCCTGGTGGCACTGCTGCAGTGAAGTCCAGATCCCTGCACAGGGGTTAAAGGGTGAATACCAGGGGACTGCCAGGATAATGCCCAAAGTCAAACTGGTTGGTTGATACAGTGATTCCACACCCACTGCCGTAACAACTACTTGCATAATTAAAATGCTTAAAGACCCCTAACATTTTTATTTTTTCTGATTGTATAAATGGATAAGGACTTGTTTTTTTCCAGATGATTTGAAGCTTTCATCTGTTCCATTTTTTAATGCTTTTTATTTTGATTTTGGAAAATGAGATGAGGAGAAAGCATCAATTCTGGTATTGGTGGTTTTTATTTATTTTTTTCTTTCTTTTCTTTTTTTACTGTGTTTACTGGGACCAATAGTACATCTTGTTACAGGTCAATAACAGCACAGTTTTCAATTATCAGGGTCACTGTGAGAAATGAAAGCTGCCCTGTGATAGGCTGTAATAGGCAGCAAACACTGTTTAGGGATAATTTCTTGTGATTATAGCCTCTCATCATAGCCTCTCTTCTAAAAACATTGGAATTAACAAAACCTCAAAATAAAGAAAAAAATAAAGGTCTCACTCGATTTCTAATGAATGTGGCATCTCCTCACACTTACTGTAGTTTCATGAATTCCAAAGATATCTCGCACATCCCTTACTGAATGTTTGTTCTTTTTCCTCATAGTCTGAGTGTAAGAATTGTATCTTTTTTGCACCGCGGCTGCCTGGGTTCGAGTTAATGTGGAGAGTAAAGCCTGACCATCATGTCCCTGAGTACCAGAAATTAGGTTGGACAGGCCTGCCTCTTGTAACCATTCTGCCTCCATCTCACCATCTGAAAAAAAAACAAGACAGACACAGAAGAGACTTGGCTTGCATGTAAGTGTAAGGGACCATCCTGGCATACGTATATTGATTTAGACAGATATATGAAAAATGTCATCCAATGTCCTAAATTTTACAATATGCTTGTGGAGTTTATACCTTACCGAATCTAATTGTTGTAAAATGGATATAATTAACTAGAATCTGTGTAGAGATAACATTAATTCAAACCCGATCTCCTAGTCCTGTGATGGCTAACCCCCAGCACTCCAGCTGTGGCAAAACTATGACTCCCTAGAAGTACACTTTCTTGGGTGTTCTCAGAACTCCATAGAAATGAATGGAGAATGATGGGAGTTGTAGTTTCACCACAGCTGGAGTGCCGGAGGTAAGCCATCACTGTATGTATGGGAGTGTCCCAACTTGCCCCCAAAAGATGATATCAAGGGAAAGACGGATCAGGCATGCTGAATTTTAATATCCAATCCTTTTATTTTCAAAGCAGATAAACCTTGGCCAGGGGAATCTGGCAGCATTTTACCTCCTCACTGAAAACACATTCATGCTCCACCAAGGCGAATGTTCATGTGGATGGAGGAGTCAGAAAGAATACGTCTATGGGCACTTTTAGGATCAATGGAGATTCTAGAACCATTTGGACCTACATCATTGTTTTGTGACCTATCCTATATGTGGGTTATAAACCATTATGGTGAGAGAAATAGCCTCCCAGGTTTGGTGAAGGCGATGAGAGGGGTTTCTAACATATGGTACTATACAAAACTTTAGAGATGTACTGAATTTCTGTACTGTATACATACAGGGATGTTGATCACATAATATACATAAATACTTTTAGGGTCATTTTTCAAACTGGTGTAAAGTAGAACTGACTTAGTTGCCCATAGCAAACAATCAGATTCCACCTTTCATTTTTCACAGCTCCTTTGGAATCTGATTGGTTGCTATGGGCTACTTTACACCAGTTTGATAAATGACCCCATTTATTTCTTGGAAATATTCCTTACGATTTGTTACACCGGTTTAAATAACTTTTTCCAAGTCTCTCACCACACATATTCTACCACACTAATCTGAATGCTCAGCGTATTTCATTAGACGCCCATGAGGCTACAGTTCACTATCCTGTAAGTTTATGTTGCGTTAATGGAAACTTTCTAGTGACAGAAGATTAACGTCCGTACCATCCACAGGTTTTACATCCACAAGCAGACTGTCGTCTGACCCATTCTCGCTGTTCTCTTTGATGTTCTTGAGTTCACACCAGAAATCTTCCATTGATGAGTTGTCCATGGAAGTCTCGGAGATGGATCGGTTGAACACAGGGGTGTGTGCGGATTCATCAGAAAGCATCCTGTTGATTCTTCGAGAATTGCTTTTTCTGGAAGACAAAATTGCAAAAAAGGAATGCAGTAATTCTGCTAGAACAACTTAACTATATCCATCCATTTCCTATAAATCATGAGAAGGCAGAGCAAGAAATCAACACTGCTATTACATTACAGTATAGAGGTTTCTTGCCAGTGGGGTTTTTTGATGCATGACAGCTCTTATGGTCTACATGACGTAATGCAGTGAACAGCTATGATATATTAGTACCTATTCTGGCATCTAACCCTGACACCAGATGATCACTTTCCTAGCTGATTCAACCCTGGAGGGCCACTGCTGAGTGGAAACATCACTTTATGAAACTCTTGGGCAAATGAAATAACCCTTAACACTGGATGCTGTGAGTTCTCCCACTTCATCTAAGCTGTCATAGAAACCCTATCCAAGGACAGATTGCTATAAAATGCTTAAAGGGGGTGTCTGGACAGCCTCACTGCCAGGACAATCACGGGAGGAGGGGGGGCGTCTGCTCTGTGTGTATTCCATTCAGTTCTTAATGCTTGTCCTATGCATAGCCCCTCCTGCTGAGATCTGATTCTTATCATATTAATATTATATTATGTACAGCTTGAAAATAATTGACAATGTCAGAATGTGAAGAACTAAACGTAATAAAATATCAATGTTTTTGAAATGAAAGGAATTGTTTTGAATTCAATGAAACATAAAATAAATGTGATACATAAAATCTGTTGGCTTTATTGTAAAAAACACGTTCCCTGACCGGATAACTACATCTACATGAAGAAATAGCTCTGCCTCTCATTTCCTTATCCACTTTCTTATTTCCTTGCATAATCAAGAAGGAATGTAACTTTCAAAGCTTTTAAATACTAGGTAGTGCTGTTCAGACATCTGCTTCCCATTAGTTTTATGTTGACATTAAGAAAACCGAAAACACTGGCTTTGTAAAAATATTGAAAAGACGCAGAGGTATTTCAGCTACGTGTAATTTAGGGTATTGCTCATAGGCATGGTTTTGGCTGATAATCTGCCACATCTGCTGATGTACCAGTCTGATTTTACACTGAAACTCATGGAAGTACCAAAACCCACTTTATCTACCCCCAGTTTTAAAGAGAACCAGTCACATTGAACAGGGTGTTTGAGGTACAGGCAGCATGTTATAGACTAGGAGAAGCTGAGTAGATACATACTGTATATAGATTTATAGGAAAAGATTCAGTAAAACTTGGTATTTCATTCATTTAAATTCCTGCTCATTCTGGACTTTGATGTCAAGGAGGCAGTCCTATCAGTGATGACAGATATCTCTGTATACAGTCATAGAGGGAAGGCTGTCACTGATAGGACTGTCTCCTTGACGTCAAAGTCCAGAATGAGCAGGAATATTTATGAACAAATTACATGTTATACTGAATCATTTCCCATAAAATTGTACATCAATCTGCTTGGCTCCTCCTTATCTGTAACATACTGCTTGTAGATTACTTAGCATTTTCATGGTGACAAGTTCCCTTTAACTACTACCAAACACAGAAGAGACTAAAAACTGATCATTGGTTATGTTAAAGGGTAAACAGCTTACAAAGCACATTTCCGACTGTAGTCATTTATGGTCTGGTTGTAAGGCTTTCAATCTAGTTGTATGCAGGTCAATATTTTGGTTGGATTTGCGGATTTGGCTATTGTATAACCAGAAAATTGATCATATTTGAGGGAAAAAAAAGATTATTATTGTGATTGTGTGATCATTGCTATTTGCTTCTTAACTGAAAGATAACTAACCAATCACAGACGCAGCAGAGGCTCTACAATATGTAAACCCATACAGAGTACCAAAGGCATTATCCAAGAATAGGAAAAGGATCTGCTATTTTCTCTAGAAATAATCTTTTCTATGGGTTGTGTCTACTATTTCAGACAAACCCCATTCACTTGAAGCTGCGATACCATATACGGCCCATAGACAACAGTGGGTCTTAGACAACCTCTTTAAAGTGGTCCTGTCACCTCTCCTGACATGTCCGTTTTAATAACTACTTGCATTCCCCATGAAATAACAATACTTGTGAAGATTTTCATATAACTCTATGTTGTACCATTCCTTTATTATTCCTATTTGAAGTTTATGGATGAATTGCCAGTAGTCTGCAATAAGGTTTCATCTTGGTGTTACCAGTTGGGAGTGTGTCCACTGGCACCACTGATTGGATAGCATGAGACTGTGTAGAGACACACCCCAACTAGAAACACCCAGATGGACCTTTATTGCAGACTAATGGTTGATAATTCATAAACTTCTAGTACGGGTAATAGAGGAATGATACAACATAGAATTGTATGAAAAGATTCTTCAGAGTTAATACTTTGGGAATGCAGGCATTCACTCAAAAAGACATGTCAGGAGAGGTGACAGGTCCTCCATCAATCAAGATCATTATTACTAAGTTTTACAAATATGATTAGACATGATGCATTGACTTTTATGTATTTTCTAAAATGCATGTTATTTTGGGGGGAATGGATTTTTCCTGATATATAATGAATAACTATAATGAAAAACACACATCACAGGATGAACACATATTCTATAAAATGTATTCTCACTGCTGTACAATATCTGAGAGAAAGAATAAGTGAGGGGAGGAAAACTGGCATCTGCCTAATGGAGGTTTATGCCTTCCTCTGGATCAATATTTCAGCATAATAGGTCTTACTGGAAGGACATGTCTTTTTTAAACCTTACCAGGTTACTATGTTTACTCTTTTATGATTGTCGGTCACTATGGTCAAATCTACTTCTAATCCTCGAAAGAGGAGAACTGAGAAAAAACAGATTTAGGAATACTATAGATGTAATGAACTGTTCAGCTATGCATCACCCCCAAGAGGGGCAGCACTGGGTGGCCCTGAACATTAACCGCCTGCAGATCCTGACTCCATCCATGACACTAGGACCTTTTTATGTATTCTGGTTCCCCTGTTGGCATTTAGGAGAAATTAAGAACACAAAGTGAAGCTCATGCCACAATGTGCATTTCATTTAAAAAGCATGTTTTGGAAAAAGAAAATGCAGAGTTTTAAATGGAAATTCTTAGAAATTTTAATGTACTCGAAGCTTCAAAAGCAGAACAATTCTGGAACTCAACACTTCATCTGACACAGTGAATCACCAAATTTGGAAGAAAAGTCGTATTTCTTCTAAACTGAAAAGCTACATTTTTTAAATCTTTATATACACAGGCAGACACACAATCCGATCAGCTGAAGGACAGGACTCTTCATACTATATCACACACAGTGCCTTACATTATGTAGTTCCTGTGCATGGTATTGCAGACCAATCCCATTCTTTAGAACAGAGATCTCAAACTCGTGGCCCTACAGCTGTTGTAAAACTACAACTTCCATCATGCCAGGAGAGCCTACAGCTATTGGGGCATGCTGGGAGTTGTAGTTTTGCAACAGCTGGAGGGCCACGAGTTTGAGATCCCTGCTTCAGAAGGTGGGCTGAGCTGCATAAAGGCCATGTGACTGATGGACATGATGTAACAGGTTGAGTAAGAGGTCATAGCTCTCAAAAGAGAGCCGTGGCCTCTTCCAACAGCTGATCTGTGGGGGTGTAGGGAGTTGGGCCATCACCGATCAATCATGAGGCCAGATCATTAATGTTTAAAGGGGTTGTCCCACGAAAAATATTTTACAGTTTTCAAACCAGCACCTGGATCTGAATACTTTAGTAATTGCATGTAATTCAACAATTAGTATAGCCAGTGAGTTATTCAATAAAATGTATCTATATAGCACCACCTGCTGTCTGTTTTTTTCTTATTTTTATGTCCTGCTCACTGAGATGGCCGCACATGCTCAGTTTCATCCTTTAACTTCCTCCTGAGCTGTGATAAGGAGAGAGTTACAGAAGAAAGACATGCCCCCCTGAGAAAGGACACTCCTTGAGCTGCCAGCTTGATATAAATCTAGCATAGCAATTGGAGCAATGAATGGGGAGATCTCTGGAGCCACGCGAGGTACAAGGCTGGTTCTAGCTTTGTTAGAAAGAAATTGGCATATACTATATGATGTCTGATGTTCATTTTTAACATTAATCATGGGATACGCCACAGAAAACCCCTTTAAATCAACACTCAAATGGTTTACATGTAGGGTTACTAAACAACCGTTATAAACATTTTATGGGGAGATCCCAAAGAGACTAATCATATGACGTGGACTTAATGGGCAAGAAGATCCACCATGCATGTAAGGTCAGTGGGTATGAAGATGCTCACGTATAAACCTTTTAAAATACTTTAAGCATGGTTCAGTTACAACTATAAGCTTTGTCTAGTCACACTTTAACATAATATGTACTCTATACAATATACAGAGGACAAACATGCTCAGTAACTACATAGCTATGACTATGAAGAGCTCTATGAAGGCATTTTCTGGAACTAATAAAGAACTGAATCATCAGTATCTCTTGAAGGCTTGCATAAAATCCCTACCCGCAAAGCAAATATTTACAGCTCTATAACCATAAAAGCATGCCAACCCCTGCAAACAATTGTTACATCATAGGTGTAATATGAAATACTATATGGATTCTAATTACAAGAAGTGAAATTAAAACTTTCTTTTAACAAAAAAACAAAATACTATGCATTTGGAAAGTCTTCAGACCCTTTAACATTTTCACATTTTGCTAAAATAAAAACAAATTTTTACAAAACAAGTTCTTCCCCATCATTGTGTACACAATACCTCATAATGACATGAAAACTGAATGCTCAAAATATTTGCCAATTTATTGAAAAGGAAAAATTAATATCTGGCATTGTCATAAGTATTTGGACCCTTTTCTCAGTACTTAGTCGAAGCACCTTTGGCAGCGATTTACAGCTTCCAGTCATCTTGGGTATGATCTCTCCAGAGATATCTGATTGGGTTCTAGTCAGGGCTCTGACTGGGGCACTCAGGGACATTAGAGAGTTGTAGTTAAGCCGCTACTGTAATGTCTTGGCTGTGTGCTTGGGGCCATTGTCTTGTTGGAAGGTACCTTCAACCGTGTATGAGCTCCAGAGCACTCTGGATCAAGTTTTTGTTAAAGGGCTTGATCACTTTCTGGTTATTGCTGACCAATGTGTTTGTGAGATGTTATGACACTAATATAGTCTTTGTTGAAATTATGCACCATTTTATATATTTCATATGGTATGCCTCCTTGTTCACAAAGTCTTTTATGCTGTTCACATAGAGGTCTGTGGATAGAGGGTCATGTGACCAGGCACATCACCTCCATTATATGCTTCCTCTTTTCATATATACTGCACTTGAACTAAATTCTGAACAGAACAAGTTCATATGGAAAGTGCAGAAGGAGGCATTACATGAAGGTGACCTGCCTGGTCACATGACCCTCCATCAGCAGCCATTTTATTGATAGGACCTCTGGGTGATCGACTATGAACAATCGACTTGGCAAACCTACCTTATAAAATATAGACAATGGTGCAGAATTTTTACAAAGGCTATATTAGTAAGTGCCATATAATCATCTCACCTACACAATGATCGATAACCAGAAAGTGGCCAACTCCTTTAAGAATATCCCTGTACTTTGCTCCATTCAACTTTCTCTGAACCCTGACCGGTTTCCCTGTCCCAGAGACTGAAAGGCAACCCTACAGCATGATGCTACCACCAGCAAGCTTTATTGTAAGGGTGGTATTGGAAAAGTTGTGAGCAGTGCCTGGTTTCCTCCAGAAATGACGCTTAGAATTGAGGTCAAAAAGTTCAGCCCAGAGAATCTTGTTTCTCACAGTCTGAGAGTTCTTTAGGTGTTGAAGTGATAGTTGACCTTCTGGAAGTTTCTCCCATCTGCTCACAGGATCTTTGGAGTTCAGCTAGTGGGCCGAAGGTCCTTTTTTCCTGATTACTTGCACTGGTCCACACAATTATGTCTCTGAGCTCTACAAGCAGTTTCTCCTCATGTTTTTTTGTCCTCTAATAGGAATTGTCTGCTGTGAGACCTTATGGTGTGTCTTTCCAAATCATGTCAAATGAACTGAATTCACCACAAGCAGACTCCAGGTGTAGAAACATCTCAAAGATGATCACGAGAAATTGGAGGCCCCCAAAGCTAAATTTCAAGTATCATAGCAAATTCTCTGAATAAAATGGCACGGGAATAAAGATTCATCACTATTACCAACTATTGGAGTGCTACCTCATCTTTTGCTATTTTATTGGAAAATAAGCTTTTTTGCCCAAAGCTTGGGAGGAATTGCACCCTTATTTACTGGACTGTGCTGCTGCTGTTTTTTGCTTTTTAAATTCTCTGAATAGTTATGGCCATGCAGAATTTTAATTTTTACTTTTTAATTATTTTCAAAATTGACACATTTTCTCATTATGGGATATTGAGTTCTGATTAATAGGGAAAACTTGATTTTTTTTTTCAGCACAAGGCCACAACTTGAAAGGTTCTGGAGCGTTTCCATATGCATTGTAGATGTTTGTAGACCTGACTGGTCTGAGAAAATGATTTCTATAACTTGGGCACACACAGGCAATGTATGGGCACTGGACCATAGCATTAAAAAAGTTGTAGAACCTTATTATACTGTTGAATAACAGTAGAAGCCATTCCACTATGTTCATTGAAAGGTACTGAGCAGACTGCATCATTCATCACGCTAGCCCAACAGCCAGAACTGTCAAAATATATATAAAAAAGGAGGGTGGAGGGTAAACTATAATTACTTTATAGTCACATCTTAAAGTTCAATCATAGTTTAATAAGAGTGGCAAAAACTAAATTAAAAGACATAAAAAAAGGTTTGCCAGCTACCTATTATGTAGTTTAATTAATATCAATACAATCAAACTACTATATAAATTAATGCATCAAAAGGACTGCATTAATATTACTGCATTAAGTCTGCAATATCAGGTGTAATACCCCCCCCAAAAAAAAAAAATATATATATATAAATATATAAAAATAAAAAAAAAACACAAGAAGGCAGCACTCTCTTTAAAAATAAACAAAAAGAATCCTTTATTTACCCATAATGTGGGACCGCGACGTTTCGGCTCAACTCTAGAGCCTTTCTCAAGCAACAGTGATGGTGTGAACAAGGTTTAAATACATAAAGTGCAAGTGCAATCATTGTGCAATTAATTATGAACAATACATACTAATTAATCAAAAATAGTTCATAATATATAAAAAATACATCCATATATGTGTAAATGTTGTGTTATAATTTCATATAGTGTTACTTATATTACATGATCGTGAATCAAATATAATAAATGCAAAACCTCATAAATTACACTAATAGGCCTTGATGGGCAATGTGATTACACATGTGTAAATATAATTAAAACCTACATTGATGCCAGAGGGGACAAAAACTCACATGTCGAGACCGGCTCTGAACATTACCGAGTCTGTCCGAGTCAGAGTACACACCCAGTGGCTATGCGCATGTCACGCAAGCGCACTGGTGTGAAACCTCCAGTGCGTTCATACCAACTAAGAGCAAAGCACAATGAAGTCTCGGCGCATGCGCAATGCAAACACCGTGCTCGGCTACCACTATTTTACAAACGGGCATACAGTATGTAATGTATCCAACATATACAAATAGCAAACCTCAACACAGAATCTTGCAAGAGGTTAATAAGGCATTCTCCTCACAGGTCACAAGGCCCAATACACTAAACCAACCGGGATAGGAGCAAACGGGTCACGTGATCACATGTCAGAAGTGTACTTCAGCACAGAGTAATTCAGCATAGGAGAATGATTAGGTTAAAGGGGTTTTCTAGGAATTAAAATTATTCAGGAATAAATAACTTTACATGTGCCTCCAGCCTGCTTCCACTATGGAACAAATCATATTTACCTGCTCCCTGCTGCTTCTGTACTTGTACATGTTACCGTATGTCCACCTTCCAGTCCCTGGTTTGTTTAGTTTCTCTCTGGCATGGACATGATCACATGTTCCATTGCAGTGAATGACTGGCTTTGACATGTTCAGAAAAGACACATCACCGCTGAAGCCAATGGTTGGCTGCAGCAGAGCAGGTGACCATGTCCATGATGGGAAGGAAGTAAGCAAGCCAAAGACCTGATAATGTACACACAGGAGCCAGCGCGCAGTACCAGAGCGGTGGGGAACAAGTAATGGTATGATTCTTTCCATAGTGGAGGCAGGCTGCAGGATAGGCCATCAATACTGAACTCCTTTAATGCAGGAATCATTTAGGAAAAGTACAGTACCTATACTGTAATTGTAAAGGATGCAAACTCTATATACATTGTGAGAACTGTAGACTGCATACAATGAAGTTGTACAAGTTATACAAGTTTATAAAAAGAATAGCACCAAAGTTTGGGTTCACCTATGTTTCGTATTTTAACCTTGAAGGTAAACCACCTAATATCTACTGGCTTTTATCTACCATCACCAATGATAAAAGTAGCCAACACAGCTTGTTTAATGTAAACACACAACATACAATGCATGTTCTCTGCACATGTTTGTCATGTATATAATATAGACACAACCATAATGCTAATTACCCTAAGTATAAGAGGAATGCTGAACTGTCCTACTAGTCTACCTGGTTACATTTCTACAAACTGCTTGCAGCACACAAAGTCAAATAGTGAAAGGGTTACATGTCAATCTTCCTAATTATTTTTCCATTCCAAAGCTTAAAGTCCAAAATGCTGGTCTGGATTTCTCTCCTTGTTCTGAACTCATCAGACTTACAAGCTTTCATCAGCTTTCACTTACTCTTGCTGAATGTAAGTACTGGAGATCTAAAGCTACAATTACATATTTGTACTATTAAGAAATTCATCGCTGGGTGATTAGGTAAACTTGATCTGCAAATGTACAATGGTTTATGCAATCTACAAAAAGTTTAGCAGAACCATAAATAATGATGCCAGTCAGAAAAATAAACCAGTAATTATGAAATATTGGAGAATTGGTCCCATAACTCCAGGCCTGCAAGTTGTAGACCGAAGTGAAAGTCATTCAGATTGCAACACAAATTGTAACGTTTATAGTTTTAGAATGACCAACATTATAAAATTCCTGTCCATTTTTCTTTTATGTAGTTGTCTAATGGACAAGAATAATTTAGAAGTGTGTCCAATTAAAAAATTATCACCATAGACAAAAAGACTGATTGAAATACAGTAAAAAGAGTGTCAGCAGTCTTTACCCCTCAACACTAGTGACATGTCTATATAGGTATAGGAGAGATTAAAGGGGTTGTGCCACTAATGTAAATGTATCCCACCCAACTAACTAAATGTATCCCACCCAACAGATATCACTGCGTCACTTTCCCCAAATTCCACTATTCTACCGCCTTATTCTAAAGTTATTAGCCCACCATTGAGACCTGTGGCAAATCAGTCTGGATTTTCAGTTGCTGTTGGTTACATCCTGTAGTGGACCTTTGAAAAACAGGACGCACATGCTCACAACGCTTCCCTTCGATAACCACTCCTCTATGTGCAGTGTCAGTTACATATCAGTTATGGATGGATAGACAGACAGGCAGATAATAGATTGATATAAATAATTATGAATTTTGCAGTAATAAATGATGGACGTTAGCACAAGTTGTCTCTGTTATTAATCCAGTTACACAGAGCATTTTGAATATGTGGAGATAGAAAATGAACTGGTTTGTGTCATTTTTCCTGCTGATGTAAGGACACATCACACTGCCCTCAGGCATAATGAGAGAGCAGTCACATGACAAACCAGGATGTAGGAGTCAAGCATGGGGGGGATAAGAGAAAACTACTAACAGGGTAAATTTGAAAAACAAAAATGAAAAAAGGAGGAATGGTAGCTGGGGTATTTGATAATAAAAGTAGTTTATAGCACAACCCCTTTAAAGAGGCTCTGTTACCTGTTTCAAGTATACCATGCTATATATATAGTGAGGTAGGGCTCCAAACGCTGATCACAAACATACCTTTATTTCCCTTATATCATATCCGATCACACTGTAAAATCCACTTTCAAAAATATGCTAATGAGCAAACGGAGCACTCGGAGGTGTGCTTATTGCTTCTGAGCACCACATCTCCAACAGCCTCCTGCCTGTTAGTGCCGCCCTGTATGTAAAAAAAACACCCCCCATTCATTTTATTGACAGCACTAGACCCACTGGTCTAGCGCTGAGATCCTGGGCGTGTGCACTCCAACGTATGATGGTGCGTGCGCACTACACTTGCACGTACCGTCATACGTGGATTTTTTATTGTGTTTGGACCTGATATAAGGGAAATAAAGGTATGTTTGTGATCAGTGTTTGGAGCCCTACCTCACTATATCTATAGCATGGTATACTTGAAACAGGTGACAGAGCCTCTTTAAAGGGATTCTGTCAGCAGGATATGGGGTATAGAGATATTCACATCTATGTATTACTCTCTGCGTTGTAATTCCAAATATACTATTCTTAATTCTATCAGAGCAGTAGTTTCTTTAAAAATCATCTAAATTCATATGTTAATTACTCACTTAAGGAGCCCAAGGGGCTGTGTCCCCGGCCGTTGGAGCCCAGCCGCACCGAATATTTTGGAGCCCAGCACCGCCCTCCTGCTAATTATTCACTCCCCTTTAGTGCTCTGGTCTCCTCTGGCTGCGGTGTAATCTCGCGCCGGCGCATGCGCATTTAGTCTGATGAGGCCGCTGCCAGGACGCCGCACGGGTGAAAACTCATGTCTCTATGGCGCATGCGCGAGATTACGCTGCAGCCAGAAAAGACCAGAGCACTAAAGGGGAGTGAATAATTAGCAGGAGGGCGGTGCTGGGCTCCAAAATATTCGGCGAGACTGGGCTCCAACGGCCAGTGACACAGCCCCTTGGGCTCCTTAAGTGAGTAATTAAAATATATAAATTTAGACGATTTTTTAAAGAAACTACTGCTCTGATAGAATTAAGAATAGTATATTTGGAATTACAACGCTGTGAGTAATACATAGATGTGAATATCTCTATACCCCATATCCTGCTGACAGAATCCCTTTAAGCATAGTCATGCAGGTTTCATGACCAAGACAACCAACTTTTAACACCCTTAGTGCTGCCACAGCACTAAATTATTCCCCAACCCCTTCCCTCTACTCTGAGTGATGGCTGTAAAACCCATTCAGGAGATTGCTAAAGCTGTTATGAATCCAGGGGTGGATTAAAAGCTGGATTTCTTAGTCATGCGCTCTGCATGACCAGTG
Organism: Rhinella marina; assembly: GCA_900303285.1. Lineage (NCBI taxonomy): Eukaryota > Metazoa > Chordata > Amphibia > Anura > Bufonidae > Rhinella > Rhinella marina. Next base: position 53,817 of record ONZH01017512.1, read on the forward strand.
CGTACACCATTCTCCCCATCACCTTTATAGCACTATAGATCTCTCAACATTGCCGAGAGTCTCGATTTAAAAGCAGAATACTTGGATAACTTCAAATATGACATGCAGTGACTTCTGCAAATAACTTTGTAATTTTAAAGTGACACCAACTTTTCAAAAACATTTGGATATGTCATAGAGACATATCAAACGTTTTGATTGGTGGCCATCTGAGTGCTAAGACCCCCACCAATCTCTTGAACAAGAGGACAGAACTATGCGCATATTGCATTCTCTCTCTTCGCTATATCAGATGGGCTCCATAGACGTCTATAGACCCATCTTAATTCCATCCTCAGCAGTGAGGAGAAAGAGTACACTATGCATGCATTTCTCTCCCCTCATTATAGAGATCGACAGGGGTCTAAGCACTCAGACACCTACCATCACTCTATGACATAAAAAGTTTTTTTGAAAAGTTAGTGACCCTTTAAAGGGATTGTCAAACCAGCATCTGGATTTGATTTCTTTTGTAATTGTATGTAAAAAAAATTTTGCATAGCCACTGAGTTATTCAATAAAATGTATATGATATACATTTTACTGATATGGCCACACATGCTCAGTTTCATCCATCACCTGCCTCCTGAGCTGTGATAGGGAGAGCTGAGACATGCCATCTTTAGCTGCAGCAGAAAAGACACTCCCTTTGAGCTGTCAGCTTGATATAAATCTAGCAGAGCAATGAATGTGGAGATCTCTGGATCCATGTGAGATACAGGGCTGGTTCTAGCTTTGTTAGAAAGAGATTATCATGTACTATATGATGTCTGATTTTCATTTTTTACATTAGTCATTGGATAAACCCTTGAATTTGTATTTTAAAAGGATGCTCTATGAAAGACATTTACTGCATATACATTTTGGAAATGGACGTTTATTCCTAGTTTCTCTCGATTACAGTCAATGGAAAAAGAGCTGAGCATGGTCATTCTAACCACAAATGGGGTACTGCGCATCCCCTTTTTTTTGGAACAGTGGACATCCAAGATATTGGTACCCTGATAATCAGAATGAACATGTAATGAATTGTCTGAGGGTTTTATACCATAGCAACATAACATGGCAAACAGACATAAAATCTCATGGAAAAAAAGAAAGCAGCCTGCAGAATTCATGCTGATTCTCCCATTGAAATGAATGGGAAGCTGAAACAACTCAAAAACTGCACCAAAACCACGCAGAAAATTAGCACTGATTCGATGAGTGTTTTCTAAATCTGTCATGTGAACATACCCTAATAATTTAATGTCTAAACATTTTCAAATTATGGTTTTAATATAACTAAAATATGCTCAAGTTCATTCTTGCCAAATGTATTCTGTCAAAGGGTCAGTGATTTACTGGACAGTAGAGTGAACAAAGGAGCAAACCTGAAGAAACCAGACATTTTGCTTAGTATGTTCTCTAATCAGCTGAGTATATATAAGAAGCCATGTGTTTCCCCTGGTATACAGCAGACTCTTGTTCATCTAGATAAGTGACAGACCCTGGTCGGAGTGCCACACAATAACACTGATACAAAAATGTACATTTTCCTGTAACACAGTGACAAACATCGCATTGTTTTCTAAATGTCACAAGAGCGTAAAGAAACTTTCCAAGATTTCAGGTTGATAAAACGAAGAGCTAAACACTCTTCTTCCAAACAAGGACAATAACAGCATACTATAAAACAAAGCACAACTACACTACACAGGCACCCACACATAAATACCAAGGTACATTGTTTACATTCACTCACATTAGTCCTTAGGCCTACAGGGACTTAAAGCCCCTTTACATGGGCTGAGAATTTGCAAGATAATCGCTAACAAGCATTCATAGGAATCATGAATCACTGGTCTCCCTACCAAGGAGGAGATCTCCTCCTCCACTCACAAGCAGGCGATTGTCGGGACAAAACGCTTCCTTCCTGACAAACTGGTCCTGTATCATCCTTGGTAAACATAGTAACAGTTTATAAGGCTGAAAAAATGGCCCATTTATAAGGATCTGTCCATCCTTTAAATGGGCCATACACATTGGATGGACACTATATGGACAAAAGTACTGGGACACAGATCTTAATAATTGAATTCTGATGTTTCATTCAGTCCCATTGCCACAGGTATATAAAATGAAGAACCGATAAAAGTGATCTGCCTATACAGAAAGAATGAGTCCTTCTAGGATTCCACCACTGCAACAAGTCAGTTCATGAATTTCTTACCGCCTAGATTTTCCACCATCAATTATGAGTGGTATTATTGCAAAGTGGAAGTGTTTAGGAGCCACAGCAACTCAGCCATGAAGTGGCAGACCACATAATGTTACATAACGGGGCCGATTGGTGTATAAAGTCACCAACGTTCTACTGACTCAATAACTGCAGAGCTCTAAACCTCCTCTGGCATTAACATCAGCACAAACTGCTGCTGAATTTTATCCTCGAGATGACAAGAAACTGCTAGAAGAGTCCAACAGCAGCTTCCTACTCTTTTCTTGTCATGGATTTATTAGTAATGGATGTTTTTTATTTTAAAGCAGTGCCTCCGCTTTGAAAAAACCTGGGAAAAATCTTTAAAATAACTGTTGAAGATTACAAAAAAAAGATTTGTGTTTTTGTTTTTCCTTTGCAGCTCGGCCATATTCACTTTTAATGGATTAAAAGTATCTACTAAAACAGTTGACTGAGCTCATCACTGCAGGGTTGCTCCAACTGAAAAAAAGCTGTCTGGTTCCGGTGCCGAAGCAATTGCCGAACAGCTGATCAGCCAGGGTTTAGGGTGTCGGACTTCTGCCGATCATCTATAGGATAGGCCATTGCTTAAAAAATGGACAACCCTTTTAAAATGTTGCACGTCGCTGCTTGGATCAGTCTTTTAGCCATGAACATTTTATAAAACACTATGATGTGTTGTAAAATTGCACAATGGTGCCTATAATGTGCTGGGTGTCATTTTCACAATGTGCTTAATGCCATAGCATCTTTCCTAACATCTATGTTTATGGTGTTTATATGATTTTGATGTATATTTTATCATTTAGATTTGTTTTGCGAACGTCAAACATTTTCTTTGACCCCGGAGCTTTGCATCATATATGCCAGAGCTGACAGACATTGACGAATTAGTCTTTAAAAATGTAGACAATCAAGAATGAAGAGATAAAGGATGTAAACATATAGGTGACACTAATCTCACGTGCTGAGAATAAATATGTCAGACAACAGGTTTGCTGGGTATTTTTAACAAACTGAACCAAAAAGAAAAAAGGGGTTGAGAAAATCTCACAAAATGGAATAACTTTGGAGTACTGTCATTATTTACTGTACTTAGTTATGCAACCTGAGTTCAGATACAAGTCATGCATATAACAATGAATCTTCGGGATTATTTGTGTAAATGCATGGCTTAGTCGTGATAAAACATAGTATGAGTGGACAACTGGCACAACTTCTGAAAGGGGGGATTCTACCATAACTGGTTAAGGACTGCCTGCTGCAGGCAGTCCAGGTCTCTAATCATAGTAGTACTGTACAGTAGCGCCGCCATATAGCGGCTGTGCTTGACATAGTGCTCAGCCTCATTCACTTCAATGAGGCTGAGCTGCGCCTAGGCCATGTGACTAATGAACGTGATGTCCCATGGGCAAAGCGTGAGAAGTCAGCAATGCTAATGCGGGTGCTGCTGACTTCTCAATCAGCGGTGTCCCACCGATCAGATACTGATGACCTAACCAACCCTCAAGTTTCTAAGGTCCTTTTGAAAATGAATGTAGCCATCTGATTGGTTGCTATGGCCTACTGGTCTTCTTTTCTCTTGCACCAGTTTTGATCAATCTCCCCATCTATTGCTAACACGCTCTCATGATTAGCGGTATGTCCTGTATAATCCTGATGATTAGCTGTATGTCCTGTATATCCAGAGTGCAGTATAGAAAGTATATTCAGGATATACTGTTCCAAACATGGTGTAGGCCTATTTCCAGTCTACAACGGCTTGTTACCCAAGAGCTTGAACTGCTAGCTTGAAATACAATTAGCAGAACAATTGACGAAATGAATGTGGAGATCTCTGGACTCATGTGAGGTGCAGAGCGGGTTCTAAGTTTGTTAGAAAGAGATTGTCATGTATTATATGATGCCTGATTTTCATTTTCATGGGACAATCCCTTTAAACTCCCATGTGTTACGTGAGGGAGTCATGCACTCCTGACCCCATAAACCACAAGGGTGCTCAGATCTCCCACAAGATAAGGATGCTCATCTTCCTCATTTCCTGCTGCTGATGCCAGATTACATAATTCCAACTATTAGGAGCAAAAAATGAAGATTTCATCAGAACTGATCATTGTCTCACCTGCATAAAAAGTTTCCAGTTCTGTTACTTTTATGGCTGTGTTAATAGGGAGTAAATAGTGATGAAACAAAACCTGCAGGGATCGCAGGGACATATTTTGGTATGATGGGAACTCTTTTCCTGTTTCCATTTCAGCAAAGTATGGAAGTGTGCTAATGGCCGGTCAGCATGTGGTAAATGATAAAATAACTCTAACTGTTCATAAACTTCAGCAGTGACTTTTTCATATAAAAGGACATACAGAAATGACATGGTGTCCAGTTTGTTAGGGTACATTTACACAATGTAGATGTGTTTTAGACAGCGATCCAACTGTCCCAGAAACAATCCCATTCACATGCATGCAATGGATTTTTCAATTGCAAACATTTCTGCAATGAATCTGCTACCTGTGAACATATCCTTAGAGCCTTTTTACATGGGCTGACAGTCAATCACCCAATCACTGCCACGTGTAAACATCCCCATGATCACCAACAAATGCACTAGAGTTACCCAGCAAAATTTTTATTATCCCAAAATCACGGACAGCCAATATTTTTATGGACAAATGGGAAATCATAACGAATGACAAAGATTATACGTAATACAGGTCTATAACTCAATATACTGATAACACCTCATTAACAGCATTTACTGTGAACTGCAAAATGATAATTACCACAAAAATAATCCAGTCATAGACACATCTAATTTTTTCATGGACACAGGAAAAAAGTTGCCTATTTTTACAGACTGACCAGAAAATTGTGGATGCTTGACAACCCTAAAATGCACCTTTTATCTGACAATTCAAATCTTTGGTTGTTGTCAAGAATCAGAAAAATTGAGAATTTAGTGTTGATTGCTCCATGTAAATGGAGGTAAACAAGTACTAATATTATACAAGCTAACAGTCAGTGCTCGTTTTGGGCCAAAAAATCATCCATAAGACCATTGGTAGTGCAGGGGGTTAATCCTTCCAATTTCTTTGAGGAAAGTGAAGAATTTGCATTATTGCAAAGAGAATTCTGAACATATCTTCTATCTCTAATAGCACTCATGTGAAATTCACACTAAAACTGGTGCAGAGATAAAGAATAACATCATGCACTATTAAAGGGGTTGTCTCACTTCATCACACATCATTTATCATTAGAGATGAGCAAATCTATTCGCCGCTTTGTAGATTCGATACAAATGTTCGTTTTTTTTCTACACCGAAGCGAATCCGAATCTTTTCAGATTCGCTTCGGAAGATTCTTCTTAAATCTTTGTACGCTAACGCTACGTACGTATAATATAATTTATACGCTAATGTCACGCATCTAAAATTTGTACGCTAATGCGTAGGTATTCACTTAAGTAGAGTACTTTTACTGTATGTTCGATATTTGTGCGGGCCTAGACAATAATAAACAAAAGCTTTGTACGCACTTTTTTTACACTCGTGCGTACGTATTCGCTGGAATGTTCGCAGAACACAAATTTTTTTTAACGCAAACTTGAACCGAATCAAATCTTATCTGAGGCGAATCTTTTTAAAAAATTGGCGAATATTCGCCGAAGCGAATCTTGGAAGATTCCCTCATCTCTATTTATCATCTAGAGAAAGTTAATACAAGGCACTTACTAATGTATTGTGATTGTCCATATTGTCTCCTTTGCTGGCTGGATTCATTTTTCTACCACATTATATACGGCAGTGCAGATGCAAGGTGGCTGGGACAGAAACTGCTGCGCATGTGTGCCTATGTGCACTCCCACAGTCCTAACTACTATGTTCCTATAGTGTGCAAGCATGGCCACCACTGCACGATTGCTGATATCTGTGCTGCAATGGTGGTAGAAACTCCTGGAAATGACTAGAGTATAATGCGATGGAAAAATGAACCAAGCCAGCAAAGGAGGAAATATAACACAATACATTAGTAAGTGCCCTTTATTAACTTTCTATACATGATAAATGCCATTTGCTTAAACCCTATAAGCCCAAGATTCATTATAGGACAGTATCTAAAAACATTATTCTGCTGCCGAAATCCAGTCCTTTCTTACATTATACAAAAACATGGTTCAGTTGTTTTGCTAACTGTTTCAAGCAGGACTCAAAGATTCCACTGGAATTACAGATATCCTGTGAAAGAGGAAAGCAGGTCAGCGCGACATACTATAAAGTACAACAACTTGAGGAAGTGATAAGCATGTCAATCAGATAACAGCATAAGTGTAAGTATACACACTTATCGCTAGACATATTCTGTCTTCTCTAAACACGTATTCATACATTATTTTGTTTCCTTGACTATGAAAATAACAGTTACTATATAGGTTTTTAAAGAGATGTTTAGATTCGAAATATTCTCTGTTTTATTAGGGAAATCACCAGTGACCACAGGGTACACAGACAGCTTAGCTCTGTTCACATCTGCGTTTGAGACCCCATCACATATTCAATCATTTTTGCAAAGGCCGAAAGCAGAGGTAGAAGGCTAAGACAGCTGTGAGGATTCTGGCACTAACTTATTTGAGTCTTAGCTCTCTAAAACACTGTAAGAAACAGATGGAGGTCGTCATAGAATTTTCAACTTTTGAGTGAAATTAGAATTATGGAAATGTACCACTATTTTAGAGGCATCTTACGTTATAAAACGCATACCCAAAGAAAATTTCTGTCTAGCACTGACTAAAAAAATAAAAAAGCATTATTATTATGTATGAAAAAAACATAAGAAATGTAAGGCTTCTTTCACATTAGCGTTAGGCTTGTCCGGCATGCTGTGGTTTTTGTCCGGCCACCTCTCGGCATGTTTGTCGTGCTGCAGCCACATCTCCCACCCATCTCCATTATAGTGAATGAGACCGGGCCGGACTTCTGGCAGCACATGAGTGCAAGTGTTAGTACGGATCCAGCAGGCTGTTCCCCTCTTACATCTACGCCTAAAACAGACGTGGAAAATGGTAAATGAGACAGGCCTGCCTGCCCACTCCATGCCCACTTATTTAGACCTGGCATGAGCGAGGCAAAGTTGCAGATTGCAGCGCAACTAGCTTTTACGCCGTGATCTGAGACTGAAATAAGCTTCATTTAGGTGTATTTCAGAATGATAAATGACTCCCTAAGTCTCCACTTACGAGTTTCAAGTTAACAGTTTAGACTGAAACATATAAGTATGATTCTCTAGTGCAAGGACATGAGGAATGACAGCCAGGTTCAAATATATTGAGTGTTAGACAATTGAATGTATTTGCGCACGGAAACCAGTGCAAGTCTGTGCACCAGAAAATCAACCTTTTGGAGGATCGGGTGAGCTGATTCTGTACTTACAATCTTGTTTCAGTGAACTGCATAAACAGCACTTTTCCTTTTATACTGTAACAGGAGAGATTTTCAAAACTACAGAAATCTAGAATGTGACTGGTTACTCTGGACAACTCCTCCACTTTCCCATTGTACTAGTTTTGATAAATGTCCAAGTTGCAGCACTGGCAGCAAGAGTGATCTGAAAATACAGCAGGGCAGATGAGGAATAAGTACACTCCCAAAAACTGCCCTAAGCTGTTAACAAAGAACAGAATATAATTTGAAGGGAATTTTTGTTCTTCACCACCTCCTTGGACTAGTTTCAGATCACTCTTGGTGTCAGTACTAACAATATAACAGGGAAATACCTAATATTTTATGCATAAAAACAAGAACAGCAAATTCGATCATCCCTATGCTTATTCCCCCATAAACCATAGTGAATACAAAGAAATATACTTTGTTAATCTACTTCGTTTATGTGTAAAATGTTTGGGATCTTCCAGATCTATGCTTGTTATTCAAGGGACTTCCTGGTTTCAAAAACAGTAAACAGTGCAGATAGTGACGTGTGTGGAGACCCTACTGAAGATAAAGCTGGTATGTCTTAAAGACCAATGGAAAAGCACAGAACACTTGCAGGAAGGATTTTCATTGGATATTTACTGCACTATGATGCATTGTGTTCATGCTGATCCACAATCATGTAAAATACACCCACATGTTAAAAATAGAAATAAAGTCAGTAATAATAAAACAATAAACAATGCTCCATAAAAACAGAAAATGGGCATTCACTTAAAAGGGTAGCCCTCGTTGTCCATGCGAACATCCTATGTCAGAAAACTCTGGGGAATTCAGTGATTCATAAGTTCTATTTTTGTAGGAAGATGGAAGTACTGCATGCTAGCTGGTACTACTTATCTATCCTAAGACTAATTTGTAGTTTAGTTTTAGATTGGTGGGGTGGGATACAGCTAAAGGTTCATAACTAGAGATGAGCGAATTTCTTAAAATTTGATTTGGGTCTGAATTGGTCGATTGATTCAATTTGGCCTTTATTGCCTGGAAAATGCTCTCTTTTTCCGAAACAAACTATAAAAAGTTTAATTCTTTTGAACCAACTGACTTTGAATTTCAGAACTGATTCGCTCATCTACTAACTACTATTTAAAGGAACATTAAAAAAATGAAATTACCAAGGAGTTCTGGGAAAGCAAAAATGTGGAAACAAAAAAGGAAAAGAAAAAAAGAAAACAAAACTTGTTCAATTGTTCACCTTTTATCTAAAGCTTAAAATTGGGTCAATGCCCAAAAATGTCCTCCCTGCTCAGTCTAATAAAATCTTTTTTGCTATATTTGCATAAATATTATTATGTATTATATATTATTAGACAAGTCAGTCAGACATTATGTCTAGTTTCCTATGAACAGTCAAGGTAATAGCTCTTAAGGGACAATACAAGATGTAGAAAGTCTACGAGAAAATCTCTTAGTGCACATACCTTTACATGCTCAGTTGTTCAGAGGTCTTAGACCACATTAGTTCAGAATGTGTATATATATATATATGTAGTCTTGGCGGTAAAAGGTATCAATGTTAAAATCCAAGGAGTAGAAGTTGTGTTCTTCAGCCCTGCAGAACAATGAGAACTAATCTGCCCGTGAAACAATACAGAACTTGCTCCGTTACTATTTAAGGAGTTTGAGAAGGCAACAAAAGGTTTGTAGTGTTTTCCTGTTTGTGACAAGGCTAAAGCTTTAATCTGCTTCCTAAAATACTGGATTAAAGCCTAATTAGCCGGTGGCAGCCCATTTCTTCTTCATCAGTGTCAAAAGATTCAGAAAAAAGAAGCAGACCTCTTCAGTGCACAAGGACGCAACAAAGGAACAAGTTACTACCTTCAGATGCAGCAAAGTGTCCTAGCCTGCACTTGTCCAGGTCACTGGTAGTAAGTGAAGGAGAATGTCTGTACTCTGCAGTGACGAGCCAGATCTGGCTGCAAAGTAAGGAAATATAACATCTCTGTACTTTTTTTTTCTTTTGCTTCAGGGGAGTTTACGTGGATAGCAGCCAACAAAAAAGACATTTGCAAAATTACTCCAAAGTAAATCTGAGTAAAGTAATACAACACCACAGCAATGCAAAATACAACAGTATGCATTTTTCATTGGTTCTTTAAAATAAATTAGATGAATGTTGCATACTAATTGTTAACACCACTGTATTACTTACATGCTAAATCTAAATGATAGTAATTAAAACAATGTACCACTAATACAAATGAGAATAATAGGAATTCGGATTTTACGTACATACATTCTAACGGGTTTTGATTTTAGACAGAGATAAATGGGATTTCTGGCATAGGTTCAGCATTAAGTATTGTGCGGCATGTCAATCAATGTAAAATTCCAAGCCTACACTGAACCTAAAAGGAGATCCTGGAAGATGCTAGTTAAGTGGTAGAGAGATGGCAACAGAATTTTGAGTGGGGACCTAAATGAGAATGAGCTGTAAAGATTCCACAACTCAACATTTATCCAGACTGTATGTAGATGTATACTGTAAAGTGGTCTTAAGATGAACTGTTACCTACACCAGAAATATACCATTTACCGCCACACATATTGGTAAATGTGTTGGACGTGGGTGACCTGCCCATAATCTTTCCCGTCACACTTACGCTCTGGCCAATTTTTGGTAAAGAGGCAAGGGTAGTGGAGAAGGGGAAAAAGTTGCACATTTTCCCACAAAATGACACTTGTAACAAAATTTAGGACTTTTCTATTCCACAAAACTGGTGCATTCAAAATTTGCTACATTTTGTTGCTATGTGCTTCAGTCCCCCTTTTAAAAAGTGGATTGGAAAGTGGTTGTGGTGAAGTATGAAAATTACTTTCATGCCAGATTTATCACTAGTACTTTTTAAAAAAAAAAGTTTGAAAAAAGATTATAAAATCAATCCCGTTGGGGGGTTGTAGGGCTAGTATTTCTAGAAGTGTTAAGTTTAAAGATGTGCCAAATTTACCAAACATGTGACTTTTGATAAATTTGGTGCATCTTTCACCAACCCAAACTCAAAGCAAAATTGACTTCAAAACGTCTCATCATGATAAATTCCCCCATAGTTTCCAAAAAAGAAGAGATAAACTCAGAGCAAGTATAGGAATCAACGACAATAACAAAAGAGACAAAATACTGGTATTTACTACAAGGCTTTTATGGAAATGTCACAAAGAAGATGTTTCTGAAAACATTTCAGATAAGACTGTGTCCAGATCTGTTATAAACTCATTTTTATGTTTCAGCAGAAAAACAGAACTCAAGGTGTGACAGATCCATTATGACAGACATTAACGGTGCCCACCTCATCCCACTGACTTACAATGGTGTTCATTGGTTTCCGTCATGGTGTCCGTCATTTTATTGGAAAAAATCCTACCATGGAGGCTCTGGTGCAGATGTGAAGAGAGCCTTATCTTGCTGTAATGACACAACTGATATGGAAGATTTCTACCATACCACAAAGTTACCATTGTTCTAAAATGGAATATTTAATAAGACCTATTATCAAACATTGCAATCTCTCTGTAATCGGTCCTTAAAATATTTCTTTGATAAACATCATCATGTTTGTTTATAGCATTACACAGACCATACAATGACAGTATTGTTGAAGTAGGGTTTCATTCACTTATTATTATGGTGTTTCTTCAGTGATATGTGTTTATAGTACACAATATGATTATACTTTAATTACTAAAAAATCTGTCATGCTTATTGCAATGGACAAATACAGCCTTGACTCTACATTTACGGTAACCAATGATATTTACAGCTCATGGTTAAAACTAGTTGTAAAATAACAATATCTAGATTATAGAGAAAGCCTCCATTATGCCAAGCACCATACACAGAGAAGGTTATAATACACAAAGTGAAAAATCTCATAGAACAGTAGGGTGTAAAGAGGAAAGAGCGAGAGACCACCTGCAGTGCTTTAACTTTGTAGTCTAGGTGTAACAGATGTATACAATATAACTTAGTCAAAGTTAGTGGGATGGTCTTCTCAAAGGAGTAAAATATAACTAGCATATAATATGTTCCATATTGATGGTGGTCTTCCAAAGAAGTGGACTTTGGAGGGATTTTACTATTTCTTACCACTGGTCAGTGCTATTTTTTTTATTTTACTGGCCTACACAATATTCATCATAACCTTTAAAATTAGTGTTCTAGTTGGTAAATGTAGTAAATTCTTGGTTGTAATATCTCACTAGATCTGGCCACTAACAAGGTAGGTAAATGCAGGTGGTGGTAAGCAGAAATTTGTTTTTCTTAAATGTTGTTTTATATATGAACGCTTAATGACTACAGACGCCTTTGGAGAGCCATTATTTCTGAAGTCCTGACAGTTCATAAACACCCATTATAGCTCAATTCTTATCAAGCTGGTAAGAATTAAGCTAAAATAAGTATTTATGAGCTCTCAAGTGCTTATGAGCCTGTAGGTCTGCAGATATACAGGGACTAACATCTCTACAGAGAAATGAGCTGACATTTTTTAATAATGACCAACTGAAAAAATCATTTGTAACCCAAAATGAGTACAATGCAACAATAAAAAACTGCCCCCCAAAGGTTTCCATAGTCTTTAATTCTAAGCTGTTTTGTAGACTTACTGGTTCCAGATCTTCCACTTCTACTAAAAACTAATTAATTGGGAAGTAAATGGTAAAGATTTGTGGGGGATGAAACCAGAGAGTAGCAAGGGACTTCTTGGAAGATGGCTAAACTGGAATTGCCTACTTAAAGGGGATTCCGAGTTATATATATTGATGACCTATCCTCAGCATAGGTCATCCATATCAGATCGGCGGGGGTCCGACACCCGGCATCCCCGCCGATTAGCTGTTTGAAGAGGAGGCGCGCGCCGTATCAGCCGTATCATCATACAAGTCTATGGAAGCGATTCTTCCCATTGAAATGAATGGGGCAGTTAGGTGTAATTACACCTACTCACCACTACCCCGTTACGGCCAGCATGTAAACAATGAAGAGGAGGCAGCGCTGATACGGCGCTCGCCTCCTCTTCAAACAGCTGATCGGCGGGGGTGCCGTGTGTCGGACCCCCGCCGATCTGATATGGATGACCTATCCTGAGGATAGGTCATCAATATATATGACTCGGAAAACCCCTTTAATAGATTAAGTTTAATTTTTAGATAAATCCAATGCGAAGCATACACCTTCAGCATTAGTTACAGTATTTTATATAAAATTGCCCTTTAGTATGTTGCAAGACATTCATTGCTATTGAAATCTGCTCAATATCAAAGGGACTTTTTCCCAAAGTTTCGATCACTCTGACACAATTTACTGAAAATATGCTTAGCGGAGGCTTTAAAAAGGGAAGAAGTTCTGAGTAAATATCATTAATGTTAGTTTCATTGTCGACGAGCTTTCAAAGATGTAAAGTTTTGTCATTTTTGAATTTTGCAATGATTACAATGAGACAATACAAATGGGTTTTTGGAAACGGAGCAAAATAGTGCACTGACAGCCTTCACTCTATGAGTGTGTATACAGAGGTAACTGGCAATCACTGATAGGACCGCCTCCTTGACTTTAAAGCTCAGAATGAACAGGAATTTAAAGGAAAAAATTACAAGTATTACTTTTCTTTTCCCACAAAACTATATATCAATCTGCTCAGCTCTTCCTGCTCTATAACACACTGACTGCAGATTGTACTGCATTTTATGGTGACAGGTCCTCTATAAATGACACACATTTCTACAATAGTTTTTCTGCACATAAGAGCTATTACACAATTTCTCTCAAAATGTGCAGAAGAGAAGGATATGAAATGTATTGTATTGTACTAATGATATGATCTTTCCAGCATCAATTTTCCCCTACTTTCTATCCAATACTAAATAGGAAATGTTGTTTTCCCAAAGGTATCTGGACCAGAGGGATCTGCTGGCAGATTACACTGTATGTGAAAAGTTCTCTTTAAGATTATGTTAATATTATATATAATGGATCATTTTAACAAAAAATCTGTATTCCTGTAATTGCTGGCCTCATGCCCTTGAGGTCAGTGAATAAGGGTGGAGAAAGCAGTATCTCACTATGCAAATATGTTTACCCAAGAATTCCCATTTAGTATTATTTCATGGTTGTAATATGCTTATCAACCTACACCCTTTTTGCTTTGGTTGAAGCTAACGTTAGCTAAAATGCACCCTTTTCTACTTATTTTTGTTATAGGATAAGGGAGATAGTGAACATAATCCCACAAATGGATCAATAATACAAGCCAAGATAAGAAACCTTGTCATAGACAGTATTTAAAGGGAACCTGTCATCTCCGAAACACCCCCTGAACTAGAGTAAGCTGTGTATACTGTAAGTGATGCTGAATCCGAATATGTAAGTTTTATCTTCATACTCACTTCCTTTCTGACACTGTGCTCCCACAAACCAGCAGTAAAATACATTGACAGGACTCTTCTTTGAGTTCTCTCCATTATATGAGTGAGCACCGGAGTCCACTGAGTGCATTTTACTGCAGGTTTGTGGGAGCACAACATCAGAATGGAAGTGAGTATGAGGATAAAAATTACATAACCGGACTCGATGTCACTTACACTATACACCACTTACAGTAATTTGGAGGGTGTTTCAGAGCTGACAGGTTCCCTTTAACAAGAGAAAATGCCTCTTTACCCAGTTAGCAGTCCCACCCCTTCCTTAACTGCTCAGTCTCTCTTCACTGATTAAATTCTATTAGGATGGCTCCTCAGCTTCACTGAGAGATTAGGTTACATTTTGCTGGTAGAAGTCTATAGAGAGGGGAAGGGTGAAGCGGAGGAGAGAGCGGAGGAGAGAGCTGCTGGAAGGAGACTGAGGCATAGAAACACAGAGATGCTGCTCAGTGCTGCTGTATAACATCTTTCATGTAGTTGCTTCTTCTAAGGGTGTACTACAAAGAGATGGGGAAGCAGGATCTCCTCCTCAGTATGTGTGCCTTTTATGGGAGAAATCATGGAAGTGAGTCCCCTGCCCCCTCCTCTCTCTATAGACTACTTTCATACAGTCAGTATGATGTCAGTATTTTGAATTACCATTTGTACATCAAAACCAGGAGTGATACCTACAGACAAAATATATAATGGGAAGATTTGTGCCTCTTCTGTGTTTTGGACCCACCCTAGGTTTTGACTTACAGATGGAAATGTAAAATACTTACCAAATACTGACCATAGACTATTATGGGTAGCATGTAACCTGATCTACCAATGAAACTATAAAGGTATCTCCTCTCTGAAGACAGATATGATTAGCAAATTCAGAGAGAAAACAGCTAAGGAAGCGTGGCGGGGGAGGAGCTCATAAGTGGACAAAAAGTCATTTTTTTCTAGCTTATCCTTACTTTTCATTATTTATATGGATACACCTAAATAAAATGGGAATGGTTGGTGATATTAACTTCCTGTTTGTGGCACATTAGTATATGGGAGGGGGGAAACTTTTCAAGATGGGTGGTGACCATGGCAGCCATTTTGAAGTCGGCCATTTTGGATCCAACTTTAGTTTTTTCAATGGGAAGAGTGTGACACATCAAACTTATTGAGAATTTCACAAGAAAAACATGAGTTATTTACAAGTTTCTGACCACTTATAAAATGTGTTCAAAGTGCTGCCCATTGTGTTGGATTGTCAATGTAACCCTCTTCTCCTACTCTTCACACACTGATAGCAACACCGCAGAGGAAATGCTAGCACATCTTGTATCCTCACAGCATAGACAACTGCCTTCAGATGACCCCAAAGATAAAATTCTAAGGGGGTCAGATCGGGAGACCTTGGGGGCCATTCAACTGGCCCACGACGACCAATCCACTTTCCAGGAAACGGTTCATCTAGGAATGCTCAGACCTGACACCCATAATGTGGTGGTGCACCATCTTGCTGGAAAAACTCAGGGAACGTGCCAGCTTCAGTGCATAAAGAGGGAAACACATCATCATGAGGCAGTTGAATGTCCCCCAAGGTCTCCTGATCGGATCCCCTGAGAATTGTATCTTTGGGGTCATCTGAAGTCAATTGTCTATGCTGTGAAGATACGAGATGTGCAGCACCTGAAACTACGGATACTGGAAGCCTGTGCTAGCATTTCTTCTGCGGTGTTGCTATCAGTGTGTGAAGAGTGGGAGAAGACCGTTGCATTGACAATCCAACACAACGGGCAGCACTTTGAACACATTTTATAAGTGGTAAGAAACTTGTAAATAACTCATGAAAGAATAAAGTTACGTTAAAACCAAGCACACCATTGGTTTTCTTGTAAAATTCTCAATAAGTTTGATGTGTCACATGACCCTCTTCCCATTGAAAAAACTAAAGTTGGATCCAAAATGGCCGACTTCAAAATGGCCACCATGGTCACCACCCATCTTGAAAAGTTTCCCCCCTCCCATATACTAATGTGCCACAAACAGGAAGTTAATATCACCAACCATTCCCATTTTATTTAGGTGTATCCATATAAATGGCTCACCCTGTACTCCAATCCATGTTCTGTAATGTACTATACAAATGAGATATAATCATTAAAGAACAGGGTGCCAAAAATATCATGAACATAGTTCACCATATCAGGTTCTAAAAAAAATAAAATGTTTTTAAAAATAATTTCTAAAAAGCATTTCCACTGATACTGCAAAATCACCTTGGTTTCTTGATTGTCTAGTTAAAATATTAACTTACAGCTGCTATTTTTAGTGCACGACTTCATAAGTTAAGAATTGATAAAATCTGCTTATCTGTGGAAATCAGCAAACTTGTTTAGATTTAGATTTAGATAATTGTATCCAGGCAGGGTAATGCTCGGTGAGCTGAGGAGCCTGGACTACGTTCTGTACCACGGGGCAGACTTACTAATACTGCTTGATGTTTATAAACTTAGATAACTTTATTATTAGATGCAACACTTGACATGTATCACAGTCCTGTACTCAGGGCCGCTTCTAGCTTTTCTGCTGCCTGAGGTGAAAAATGAAATAGCGCCCCCTTCCCTTGCCCCCATCAGACCTCAGATCAGCGTCTTGTGCCCCCATCAGACCTCAGATCAGCGTCTTGTGCCCCCATCAGACCTCAGATCAACACATTGTGCCCCCATGAGACCTCAGATCAGCGTCTTGTGCCCTCATCAGACCTCAGATCAGCATCTTGTGCCCCCATCAGACCTCAGATCAACACATTGTGCCCCCATCAGACCTCAGATCAGCATCTTGTGCCCCCATCAGACCTCAGATCAGTGTCTTGTGTCCCCATCAGACCTCAGATCAACACATTGTGCCCCCATGAGACCTCAGATCAGCATCTTGTGCCCCCATCAGACCTCAGATCAGCGTCTTGTGCCCTCATCAGACCTCAGATCAGTATCTTGTGCCCCCATCAGACCTCAGATCAACACATTGTGCCCCCATCAGACCTCAGATCAGCGTCTTGTGTCCCCATCAGACCTCAGATCAGCGTCTTGTGCCCCCATCAGACCTTAGATCAGCGTCTTGTGCCCCCATCAGACCTCAGATCCGCGTCTTGTGCCCCCATCAGACCTCAGATCAACACATTGTGCCCCCATCAGACCTCAGATCAGCGTCTTGTGCCCCATCAGACCTCAGATCAGCGTCTTGTGCCCCCATCAGACCTCAGCGTCAGGTCATAGTGCGCGCCGGAAGGGAAGACAGTGGAGCGCGAAACCTGAGGGCAGTGCAGGACAGGTAAGTATGTTTTTTTTAAGTGGGTGGGCTGATCTGAGGTCTGAGGGGGGCACAAGAAGCTGATAGGGAGCGCAGCGTATCCACCAGCAGTGTTTAACTGCTGTGTGGATGCCGCCCCTCAGACTTACATAAAACTGCCGCCTGAGGCGAGATCCTCATCTTGCCTCATGGCAGAAGCGGCCCTGCCTGTACTCTGGGAGTTAGATATGGCGCTAGAGGGTAGAAACTTTATATTTCCTTGTGCAAGCTCAAGGCTTACTGGCCTACTTGAAACCATTCATGTTGAAAAAAAAATCTCCAATGCCAATAATAAATCTAGCAGAATTTTTCACCTCGAAAAAAACATACCTATTTTTCTAGACTTTCAAAAAATGAATATTGAGGCGCAAGAAGTGCCTCAAACAGAAAATAACACAATGGCATGTGGAAGCGTTTTTTGGCTCAGTTTAAGACAGAATTCTGACACTTTTCATTCATGTATTTATATGCTAACTCCTTTAATACCAGCACTAATAATAATGATATTAATAGCTGTGCCCAAGAAGTGCACCAAACAGACAGACTTGTGACAGGCTAATTGCACATCTGTGCTTTGTATTTGTAAAGGGCATCAGATCAGGATGCATAAGGATGTATTCCGATCCGGTTTGTGACCGGACACAAAATGGCTGCAAGCTGCGGTTTTGTGTTTGGTCTGCGAAACGGAACAAACTGGATCCGGCACTAAAAGCAATGTAAGTCAATGGTGCTGGATCTGTTTGTTTTTTTAATCCGAAAAAAAACTCATCCGTCACCCATTGACTTACATTGTTTTTAGTGCTGGATCCGGTTTGTTCAGTTTCAATTTAATACAACCGCATCTGAACAGAACGGATGCATCCTGATGTATTAAATTGAACGGAAGTGTTTTGCTCCAATTTTTGACATGGGTTTTACTGAAGGGAAGACGACCACTGGGAACCCCACTGATCAGGGGTTCAGTATCTGGCAATTTGAATGGAGTAGTGCTCCGGCACGCTCACTGTTGTTTCATTTAAACTCTATGGGACCGACATTGATCAGACCAGTGTCATTCTGGGACATCACCTTAAAAAAATGATAAACTGGCCACTATATGTGAGACACCCCTCTAACCTGTTATAGGGACTAAAAATCATTAGTACAAATTTATTTATGATGTCATTCATTTTGGTGGCTCCTAAACACAGTATGTTATGTCAACAGGCAGTTGGGGACTACCACAGAATGCACAGGAAACTATAGAGGTCAGAAGTGGAAAATTCCATCAAATTGTTACTGTCATCGGTATAGTTTCATTCCATTATATTCATTTCTGAAATTTCCACTACCGAGTCAACTTAGGCTGGCAAATCCCAGGTCACTGTCATACTACTGCTGACTACAGACTAAACAAGCGTGTTCACCGCAGCAGTAAATCTCTTCTACAGAAATCATAAAGATACAAACTATGCTGGTTCTAGCTCACATCTCTACAAGCCTTTGATGTGGTGCAGTAGGGGATGTGCCAGGTTCTCACAAAGCAATGACACTTATTTATTCTCCCTAACATAGAACTGATGCATCCATCAAGACTGTGCCAAACTTAGTAAGCTGTTTAGACGCCACAATTAATCTGTATAAGATTTCTGTGAATTAAAATATTGGGAGATTTATGTTTTGGCTAAGATAAAGTGTAAAATCTCTTCATATCAGTGGTTTGGACAGGACCCACCGGTGTAGAGCAGGTACAATGCACATGGAGTGGAAGTTTTCAGGTGGATGCAGGTTAGCTGATGTCTACCTGTAGGTGACCAGAACACACCACATTGAAGACATGGGCCAAGCTGTTTGAAAGTCTGAGGTGCAGTGACCGTGGGGTGTCTGAACTCGCTGGGGGTGGGAGCCCACAGAGTGATAGTAGATTTGTACACACTTCACTTTCTAACATTTAACCACATTTACATTCAGGCTAGGCAAGATGAAGAATTTTTATAATTCTGGCTGAATATCTGGGCTGTAACTGGCACACAATTAGTTTTATCATTTATTTACTGTGTGTTCATGTTTCACATTTGTCACAAGGACCATAACAGGATGTGGGCATTTCCCTCCTCGAGGCCTGGGGGTTTGTGTGTGTGACCATTGAATTTGTCATCCCCCCAACCGCCCACCAAGTTCTTTGGTTCCTCCTTAAGAAAGCCCTTCTCTTATTCTTGTGCAATTTTGTGTGGCGTGCTGCACTTGCACGCCACTTGAGTAAAGAAAGTAGTAAACTTAGGTTTTCAATAAAACAAAGAAAAAAACTTGGTGATTTACTAATACTGGTACATTATGGATACAGTGTGATGTGTATCAATCAACAGGGATAAGAGGTAAGTAAGGCTTCTTTCACACTTGAGTTAGGTTTGAAAGACACTGGCGTTTGTTGTCCGGCTACCTCTTTCCTTTTTTGCCGTGATGTGGCCAAATCTCCAGCCCGTTCTCATTATAATGAATGGGACGGGGGGCAGACGTGTGCAAGCCTTAGTATGGAACAGCCTTCCAGACAGGCCTAACGCCAGTGTGAAAGAACCCCAATTCAGCTCAACAGGAAAAGAAGTGGCCACATCTCGTCTGGACCCAGGCAGAAGAGCCCGCAGTGAGCACCAGTGCAGTGGAGAGGGTGGCATCAGTGGAGCGAGGGAGGGTAAGTACTCAAAGTATGCAAAAGGACTTCCCTCAACAGGTTAGCACCATACGTTAATTAGACCAAATGTCTGTAAAACCCCTTTTAGTGAGATATCATTTTCTGATGATACATTCCCTTTTACAGTAACAATGTGCAGTCGGCTGATAAATTACAGAACACTTTATAAACATGATTAAATTCTATTCTATTCTCCAATGACAAGTAATTCTGACGAAATCTAACATCCAGACAATTGCATTCATCAAACAATTTGTTTGCTGGCTCAAAGTAACTAGTTTAAAGACATGTCACAAAAGCAGATATGTGTGATATTGGCTCTAATTTGCTTTTGTGAGAAAACCTTCATCTAGGTATACTGCAATGCTCAGTGACAAAATATACACATGGGAACAAATGAACACAAGAATAGAAGGAAAATGTATGTCAGAAAGTGATGCAAAAATGCTGTCTTGTTTCAATAAAATGCATAGTACTATTTGTTTGGAATATGAGCCTTTAAAGGGCATCTGTCAGCAGATTTGTACTTATGACACTAGCTGACCTGTTACATGTGCACTTGGCAGCTGAAGTGTCCCATGTACATATGCGCCTGCATTGCTGAGAAAAATGAAGTTTTAATATATGTAAATGAGCCTCTAGGAGCAACAGGGTTGCCGGTACACTAAGAGGCTCTGCTATCTTTGCAACTGCTGCTCCCTCTGCACATTGTTTGACAGGTCCAGGCAGTGTAAACGTTATCACACTTACTTGGCCCTGTCAATCAAAGTGGAGAGGGCAGAGCTCCTAGAAGATTATTTGCATATATTAAAACTTCATATTTCAAAGGAATGCTGGAACATACAGTATGAACATGGGACCAACACAGATGTCTTCAGCTGCCAAGTGCACATGTAACAGGTCAGCCAGTGTCATAGGTACAAATCTGCTGACAGATGCCCTTTAAAGATAATATAAAATATTCCAATAATTTAAACCAATAATGTACTAGAATAGCTTTATTGTACAGCAATTGCTATGTTCACGTCACCTTAATAAATATGTTTCTACTTCCCAACTCTCAAGAGATAGCCAACCTTTTGTAGGTCACAAGACTCTTTCAAAGGCAGCAGATGGTGTTGGACCACACTAAGCATTAAAAGGGAAAAAGCCTATTAAAGATGTGATGGGTTGATATGGCTTTTAACCTACTCTTAACTTCCAGTGATATGGTTTTCACTTTATGGGACACACTTTAGCAGTGCTACATCATCCCTGGTGACACAAGTGACCAATAGGTTTCCCTGTGTTTGTGTGGTTTTCTAGCACAGTAGTTATGCATGTAAGAACAGTACACGACTGTTTAGTCTCTGGAGTGACACGCTGTTCTTGCACATTTGTATACTGAGGCCAGTGATTGGCTGCAGTGGTAATGTGAATAGAAACAGCACTTCATCACTTTGGATTGGAGAGGAGCATTTACAAGGTGATTGACTCTTACACCCCCTAGACAAGTGGTGGTGAACCTATGGCATTGGTGCCAAAAGCGGCACTCAGAGACCTCTATGTGGGCACCCGTTCCCTGGAAAAAATACAAATATGCCTTAGACTTTTCCTGCCATCCTTCAGGGCAGGGCGTGCTATGAACAGCACAGGCAGCACATTGAATGTAGGCAGGATATTATAGCTAAATGATAAAGTACATGGAATATATACTATATTGGACTGTAGTATTCACTTAGTTGTAGTTGGCACTTTTGCAATAAATATGGGGGTTTTGAGTTAGGGTTTGGGTACTCGGTCTGTAAAAGGTTCGCCATCACTGCCCTAGATTATGTTTTCTCTTCTCATTTCTGGACATAGACAATTATCATGGAGATGATACTCTGACTTATTAATAGGTGGTTCAGCAATAGCAGTCTCACCTGGGCACTACTGGTATGATATCAAGTAATGTGAAATGAAACATGTATTTCCACTAATTCTATCAGCTATTAGTCTAAGGACTCTCATAGTTCCTTATTTCCTTTAAAGGCTATGGACACCTTTGCATCCACTTTTTTTTCTATTTGAACTGAATGTGTTTTGTGTTAAAAACTATTTTGTAATTGAGTTTAAGTAAAGTGCGTCCTAAGCCTTTAAGGGGTTGTCTGATCTTAGACATGGGTAGCATATCTCAAGGATATGCCACCAATGTCAGATAGGTGTGGGTCCCCAGGTTCCATCACATAATGAACACTATTAAATGAAACAGTTTACTCCTAAGGAATACATTTTTGAGGTATTCTTTTAGTTTTTGAGCACAGCAGCAATGTCCTACCTTATCTCTCTGTTAGGTTCCTGCTTTCATTGTTGGGTTGTGGTTAATGTTATGTGATTGACTCGCCACCACATAGGAAGAGGCAGAACAGTACTTTTAGACGAGGCGTCCAACACATTCCATCATTACATTAAATGGTACCATATAAAATAATTGGCTAAATGTTTGCCCTAGACATAGGCAACTATATGCCTGTACTTGAGTCTGCATGTTACACCTTTTTCCTGTACTGTCCTGTACAGTTTAAACAATTCCTTATTTATACCAGCCAAATCTCTAATAGGCACTATGGATTTTGTCTGGGTTATGAAAGTCTATCTGCATGATAGAGGTAGATTTCCAAGCATATATGTCAAAGGTTCAACAGAAACGTGGTGTAAATCGAGCCATATCTGTGTCAGTTTGTTATGAGAGAGGTCCTATAATAGAGTTTGCTCACGTACAACCCATATATAGATTACTATATTTGAAATAAATCTGCAGTAACTGAATTAAGGAGACATAAAATTTATATGTAGTCCTCAAAAGAAAGCCAAGAACAAAAGCATCCTCTAAAGGCAGATTTTTATTATTCCCAGACAACCATACAGACAATTATTTTTCCCTTTGCAAAGGCTTGGTCTTTTTGAAGCTTGAAAAGGAGCCATCTTTTTTAACCCCTTTCCAACCGGGGCAGACACCATAGCTGCCGGATGTCTGCTGCTTTAAACAGCAGGCACTCGGGACTAATGTATGCGATCGACGATAACGTTGATCGCATAGATTTAACCCCCTCAGAAGCTATGGTCGAATGTTACCACTGCCATCTGGGAAGTTATAGACTGGGAGCGCGTACTCCAGACCATGTACCGGGGGCAACAGGATGTACTGTGCAGCAGCCTCTGTACTCAGGAGTGGAACAAGGCTGCCACACATTAGTTCCTACGGACCCCCTGTCTGTTGCAGGGCTCCATAGAAATTTAGTGTATTTTTTAAACTCATGCACACCCCAGAATGGTATCAATGAAAAGTACAGATCACCCTGCAAAAAAACAGTTCTGTGTACATAAAAATAAAAAAAGTTATAGGAGACAGAATATAGCAATGGAAAGAAAAAAATATTTTTTTCCAAAATTTGTAATTTATTTTCAGTATTAAAATGCAAGAAAATCTGGTGGTGTCTTTGTAAAAGTAACAGGTCAATTTTACTGCATTCTACATAGGGTTTTGTCTTGCCTCTTGGATTACTAAGAGGGTCAGTTCTGAGTGTGTCCCTAGACCCAATTATACTACCTTGATGGTTACAGTCTATTACAAGGCACAGAGATTGGCGGTTACAGAGTTCCTTAAAGTCACAAAGCTTGGCAGCTACTATTAGCAATGGTAGTCTCCCATTAAGGGCACCTAGTGTGTTTGTTATGGTGTCACAAGGGCACACAGCGTATTAGTCTCTCAGAGGGTATACAGCTTATTGGTTATAGTCTCTCTTAAAGTGCACACTGTGTATTGGTTACAGTTTCTCTTAGAGGACACACAGCTTATTGGTTTCAGTCTCTCGAGGCCACAAATTGTATTGGTCAAGGACTAACCACATAAAATGTGTGTGTGTGTGTGTGGGGGGGGTACTGTGGGATCAATTGCGTGAATAGGTTTGTTTTTGAGACTAAAACTGAAAGGATATCAGATTACATCTATTCTGTCATAAGTTTTCACAGGATCTAACATAATGGGGGCAATTTCTCATGAGAGGATCTTTTAAAGACAGTTTTGTAGGAGTCTGTGTTGCTGTGATTTTGGCTAACTTTATCAAATGTCACAGGATGTTTATTAAATTTGGTGCATCTTTAGGTCTAACAATTATGTCTTGAGATACTCCACTTTATACACCAACCCTTCACTGCAAAAAGATTCAGACAATATTTGGGACTCTCCATCATTTTATTGTTGCTAATTAGTAATCAGTTTTCAATTGAACTCAGTTGCAAAGTAAAAAAAATACAGTGGAAAATTGCCTGCTAACCCAACCCTATTTTGTCTGAAACTTGGAACCGCCCCTGATCAGTAGTTTGAGAGGCACCGCGGCCTTTTCTCTGCTCACCAAGCACAGTGTCGTACATTGTATAGAGCTGTGCTTGGTATCACAGCTCAGCCCCATTCACTTCAATGAGGTTAAGCTGCACCTAGGCCATTTGACCCATAACCGTGAAATTCCATGGCCTAGGCAAAGCTGTGAGAAGGCCACGGGTGCTACTGCGAGTGCAGGTGCCATCTCAAACAGCTGATCGGTGGGGGTCCTGGGTGTGGGGCCCCCACAATCGGATACTGATGACCTATCACGGATAGGTCATCTGTTAAAAAGTCTTGGAAAACCTCTTTAATACCATTCTCAGCCAGTTTTAATAAAAAGGTCATCAGCGGACAACCTGTTTTAGGTTTTAATTTAAAGGATGCATGTGAACCATGTCATTGTCACTACATTACTCTGTACAATTCTGTTGCCCACTCCTAACTTGTTTTCAGGATTAACTAAGGCAGGTTATTGGATTGTGGTCCGGGCCTACAACATATCGACAATCTGATTAATGCTATTAAGTATATTCCCCTATGGAGCAGCAGACGGCATGACACAATTTAGTTTATGGACACAGAACAGACATCGTCTAATGCACACATTACCTTAGGGATACTAAATGCTTCCTCAATCAATAAACTGTAATTGGATGCACATAATTTAGTATTTTGTAAAATAAACAGCACTGCAGCAGCGGCTTAGAAAGGAAGAGGAACAGGGAAATCAGTGCCCAGAGCTCGTCCTTAAGTTATTTATAAAGCTGAATACAGATGCTTCCTTATCACACGCTTCCTTGTTTTCCTCCTCCCTTTGAATCAGTCTTTTGTGACACAGACAAACATTACCATAGCGAGCACAAATATTCATATATTTACTGCAATAAATGTTAGTGAGATGAAGCACCGAGCCGGATGTACAGAACAAATTGTGCAATAGAAGTTCTGCTGATTCAGCATTTTACCACTGATTACTATCAGTGCTATTGATTTATTCAATTCAAACTTGACAAAAGGCAAGAATTTGATTAACCATAATTCACAAAAATGCTGTAAAGGGAACCCATCACATTGTGTATCTGTGGGCAGTATGATATAGAGAAGGAGGAACTGTGCAATATATAGGCTTGTGGGAAGGAAATAAAGGCAATGTGTCATCAGAAAACTAATTTTTGGAGATGTCTTTTTTAATTTACCATATCTATATTTTTAGGAAAAATCCTAAGATCCTGCAGTTTTTGCACTGGCCACTAAGCCTAATAATAGGCTTGTTATAATGACCAGTAACACTTCTCTAACTAGGTAAAACAGGATCCACCATCCACAGATTATCTATTCTTTCCTTGTACAATGACCTCTGCAAAGGTCACAGAGCATGCCTAGAAAAGTAACCCATAGAAGTCAATGAGTCCCCTTCAGACTATTGGGTCTGTGGCCCATGGTGACTACTGTAAGGCATATCTCTAAGAGCTCATGCACACAGCCATAGCCGTGTTGTGCTGTTCACATTTTTTGCGGCCCCATTGAAGTGAATAGGTCTGCAAAGAATCCGCAAAAAATGCGTATCGGATGCGGACAAATAATATGTTCAAGTGCATTAGCCCTAAATGTTGCTAACACCAGCTCAGGCAAGATGACTGCTCCCAAAATCATGTTCAGGAAATAGAAAAAAAACATCTATAATTAGAAAAAAGTGATATGTGTCACTATCTAGTTTTAATGGCAGAAATAAATTACAGGTGACATATGGAGGGTTGTAGTAATAGTCTCAGAACACGATTCCAACAATGTACAGAGCAAATCTTGTTGGTTTTGTATGGGTATAGGCCAGGTTTATATTTAATGTACTTCTTCACTCTTCCTCTGCAGAATCTGAGGCTGATAATAATACCTTTGTTAAGTTACCTATAATACATTACTGTGGCGTATAAATTTAGGGAAATGACCAGCCAGGTTATGGACGGATGGATGGTGTGAGTATTCACTCACAGCAGTAATATCTATAGCTTTTGACTTCATTTTCTCAGCCTCTCTCTTTCTTTCTATCTCCCGGAATATTGCAGTGTAAAGATGGTTCATTCTTGGTAGTTCATGCAGAGATGGTTGGTAGCTTGAGGCCTAGTGGTGAGGAGCAAAGTATATGGGCTTTTTCGCCTCTCCCCTTCCCTGCTAACACTATACTCTCCTAGACTAGACTGAGCTAGGGATGGAGCTAACAGTCCACACCTCGGCTTCCTAAGGAGCTGTACCAGAGTTAGCTAGCTCAATCACTCCTATAAATTACCATACTAGGAATACAAAGCATAAAATGACATATAAATGAACAAAAAAAATGTGCAAGTACCCCCAGCTCTGGAGTACTGCACATCAAACTGAATGTTTTCCCACAAAAATATGACGTCGATTTTCTGGTATAAAAGATTGCCATTGGTGTGCGCATCCTCTGGCAGTGCAGGGGCATATCAAAGACTAGCATAAAAGGCTGCTCTTTGATCAATTTCCCCCTATATATCTATCATCTCAGCTCCTCCTAGTCTATAGCATGCCGACTGCAGATCAGAAACCATCTTCAACATGACAGGTTCCCTCCAAAGTTTCTGCCCACATTGTGTCTGTATGTGGCTTGCATACAAAAACCTGTGAAGGAAAATTACTTCTCTCATAAAAGATGACAAAATAAAAAAAAATATTCCTGACTTCCTTATGTTTTTTCCATACCATTTTACCAGTTTCTGCAATTGTCAATTTTCAAAAAAACAATCCATGTACTAAATTATGTCCTGTCTTCAACAAATGGCATGGTCTCCCCTCCCCCCACGGTACCAATTTCCATGGGAATATGGAAAGTGTGGTGATGGAAGATAATAAAGAATGGTTTACGGAGAGAAGGTCAAGTCCAACATTTTCCTTGTTGGCTTTGCTAATTCCACCTCTTCATAAAGCCATGTAATTGTGCAGAAGTAGACATAAACAGCACACCGTACCAATGCTAAGGGGTAATTGTGAATTTAGGAACGTGTAAAGTAGTTTGCAGAAAATACAAAGCAACACCAAAAATAAAATAAAAAAATAATAATCAAATAAAACACTTTTTTATTTTAAATTTTTTATTTAACTGATCAGGCTTGTAAGTTACAATTTGTGTGGCCAAAAATAAGTGGACATTCCTCCTAATTATTGAGTGCAAGTGTTTCAACCACACCCATTGCAAACAGCGTGAAATTTTGTGGGGGAGCAATCATGGTATAGGGTTGTTTTCAGGGTTTGTGCCAAGCCCCTTATTTCCACTAAAGGGAAATCAAAATGATACAGCATACAAAAACATTTTTAAAAACGTGATTGGGAAAGGAACTATGATTATTACAATTGTTCATCTCCTTTTACTTGCATCGGATCATGTTAATGAACTTTTAATATAGCGCCGATCAACCTGTATACTGTATATTGGCCCATGTAAGAGGACTCTACTTTTATTATTTCTAAGGAGGAAGATACAATAAGTAACAATACATCTGGTGATATTCATAATCTCATCTGTATCCTGTATCCAACAGACAAAAAGTCCAGGTCTAAGGCTAAGGCAAACCTGTCAGGTGTTTTATACTTCCCTATTTGAGAACAGCATATGACAGGAGGCTCCTGCCCAGGCAAATAAAATAATGGATTGCATAAAAAACAGAGAGGACTGCTATGCCTCTATACAAATCACTTGTGAGACCACACATGGAATATGGGGGCAGATTTATTAATATTGTCTAAGATTTAAACAGTGTAAACTAAGACTAGACAATAAAAATGTACCAGATTTATCACGGTGCCTGATGCTGGGTGTTAAATGTGGTGTATCTTTAGACTGCATAGTGGTTGTCTCACTTCATAAAATGGCATTTATCATGTAGACCAGGGGTTGGGAACTTCCGTGATGGCCCGTGGGACCATTTCATGAGGCCCCCGGCCAGAACATATTGTGAAAATACTAATGACCACTTCCATTATGGAAGCGGTCATTAGCATGCAGGAGCCACAGGAAGAAGAGAACAGCACTGCACTGGCTGTACTCGCCTTCCCTGGTCTTCTTCTGGCCCCACACTGTGTCCTGACACGTACTGTACTGCACTATGACCTGACGATGTGTGCTGTCAGGTCACAGTACAGTGCGGTGAGAAGAAGACCACGGAGGGTAAGTGAATCTGTCAAGCGGCAGCGCCGTCCAGAGTTGGAGAGGTAAGTTTATAGTTTTATATTTTTTTTAATGTCTGATCTGAAGTCTGATTGGGGCTGATCTGAGGCTAATTGAGGTTGGGGAGGGTCTGATGCGGGTCTGATCTGAGGCTGGAGTTCTGATCTGAAGCTGGGGGGTCTGATGAGGGTCTGATCTGAGGCTAGGGGTCTGATGGGGGCTCATCTGAGGCTAATGGAGGGTGGGGACGGTCTGATAGGGGTTTGATCTGAGACTGGAAGCCTATTGGGGGGTCTGATCTGAGGCTGGGGGTCTGATCTGAGGCTGGGTGTCTGATGAGGGTCTGAACTGAGGCTGGGGGGTAGGATGGGGGCTCATATGAGGCTAGGGAGGGTCTGATCTGAGGTTGGGAGGTCTGATGGGGGTGTGGTCTGAGGCTAGGGGACTGATGGGGTCTGATCTGAGTCTGGGGATCTGATAGGATAGGGAGGGTCTTATGGGGGTCTGAGCTGAGGTTGTGAGGTCTGATGGAGGTGTGATCTGAGGCTGGGGGTCTGATGAGGGCTGATCTGAGGCTAGGGGTCGGATGGTAGTCTGATCTAAGGTTGAGGAGGCTCTGATAAGAGGCTGATTTGAGGCTGATGGAGGTGGGGGGCAGATCTGAGGCTGAGAAAGGGACAAAGGCAGGGACAGTGGCAGGGAGAGTGAAAGCTGGGTGAACCCCTCTCTGGACCCCTCTGGGTTTAGCTTGGCTGCCATTAATGCCAAATAAAGAACTAAATATATAACATTCTCAACTTAAAAATTTGTGCTATATGTGGTCAAAATGGTGCCTGTACTATTTGTAATATATAGTGCAGGCACCATTTTGTGCAGCAAAAATACACTACAGATTTCACTGTTTCAGTGTGTGTACACAGACAGCTATCAATCATTGTGTGTAAATGGCATGATCAGGACTCCCACTGTCTCTCCTGGGAGTCCTGCCAGGATTAACTTTGTTTTTTACTCAGAAATCCTTCTCCATTCACAAAAAGTGGAATTCTAGGATTTACTCTGGTTTATACTTAGAATCCTGCTCAAAATCATATACGGTAAACCTAGATATCACAGAGCTCAGCTTTTCTTCCACCATCATATCCTGCTCTCAGATAGGGCAGCAGAAATCAAGTGATGGGTTCACTTTAACACTGATCAAACAACAGAAACAAAAAACACGTATTTACACATTTACACATATTTATGTGGCACTTGTACAATTGGTATCCACACAGAAAGAAAGATCTCATGTTACTCTTAGAAATGGCCTGGTCTAAACCTAATTACAGTGAAGAGTGATAAGTGACTTACAAAGGCTATACATAGTTAGCTCCACTTCTCATGTCATATAAACACTTCACTTCTATTAATACGTGATAAGAAACTTTGAGAAAAGTGTCTTGTCCTAGTCAAATTAGTTACTGCTTCTATAAGATCTTCTAACATGAATTATGGCTGTGCAAACAACCTTTAAAACCGAAGGCATTATCTAGTGCTAACAACAGCATATAGCACACAACCGACTTTATCTACCACCAGGAAAAATGATGTTTTCTTTGCAAATACAAGTGTAATATTCAAATAGGTCACTCAACCCGTAGCTTTTCTCTTGACAGGAGTAATTCTGGTTTCTCTCTGGGATTTTTATGGTGTTAAATAACTTAGCCTAATGTACTATTGCTTATCTCATAAAAATCTCAATAAACGGGATGGTTCATTTGAAGTCATTGAGCAGACAGATCCAAAAATACGGCATTACAGTAAAAAAATCTAAAAAGATCCCAAATACCTGTTTTTTTTTCGGTGGAGGGATATAAAAAAAAAAGAGCCAAGAGTCAGAATCAAGCCTGCTAGGCCATAGATGAGGGTGAAGGCTCTTTTCTATCTGATACATCAAACAAAAAATAAATAAATAAAAACAGTCATTGATATCAGATCATGCATTGATTAAAAGGGTTATTCTATAGCCTACCCTCAAGACAGGACAGCATTATCAGAGATCCAACTCAGCCTCTTCAATGTTTACTTTTCTGCTATCTAGACAGTAGTAGCAGTGCACGCCAAGATCAGTCCCTTCAATGTTTACCTGCATGCTGTGTACATAATCGTGGTGGTGCACCCCAAAGTCAGCCCCTTCAATGTTTACCTGCATGCTGTCTACACAGTAGTGGTGGGGTACCCCACCAATCAGCCTCTGCAATGTTTACCTGCATGCTGTGTACATAATCGTGGTGGTGCACCCCAAGATCAGTCCCTTCAATGTTTACCTGCATGCTGTCTACACAGTAGTGGTGGGGCACCCCACTGGTCAGCCTCTACAATGTTTACCTGTATGCTGTCAACACAATAGTGGCGGTACACCCCACCGATCAGCCCCTTCAATGTTTACCTGTATGCTGTCAACACAATAGTGGCGGTGCACCCCAGGATCAGCCCCTTCAATGATTACCTGTATGCTGTCTACAAAGTAGTGGTGGTGCACCCCACTGGTCAGCCTCTTCAATGTTTACCTTCATGCTGTCTACACAGTAGTGATGGGGCACCCCACTGATCAGCCCCTTCAATGTTTACCTGCATGCTGTCTACACAGAAGTGGTGGGGCACCCTACCAATCAGCCTCTTCAATGTTTACCTGCATGCTGTCTACAAAGTAGTGGTGGTGCACCCCACCGATCAGCCCCTTCAATGTTTACTTGCATACTCTCTACATAGTAGTGGTGGGGCACCCCACTGATCAGCCCCTTCAATGTTTACCTGCATGCTATCTACACAGTAGTGGTGGGGCACCCCACCAATCAGCCTCTTCAATGTTTACCTGCATGCTGTCTACAAAGTAGTGGTGGTGCATCCCACCGATCAGCCCCTTCAATGTTTACTTGCATACTCTCTACATAGTAGTGGCGGTGCACCCCACCGATCAGACTCTTCAATGTTTACCTTCATGTTGTCTACACAGAAGTGCTGGTGCACCCCACTGATCAGCCTCTTCAATGTTTGCCTGCATGCAGACTACACAGTAGTGGTGGTGCACCCCACTGGTCAGCCTCTTCAATGTTTACCTGCATGCTGTCTATACAGTAGTGGCGGTGTACCTTACCAATCAGCCCCTTCAATGTTTACCTGTATGCTGTCTACAAGGTAGTGGTGGTGCAGATTAATTACAATGTTGACCCATTTACATTATGGGTAACATAAAACAGGGGCAGCATTACTGCACTATTATTGCAGAATTGACATACAGATGTAGAAGGCACATGAATGACTGGGGGAAACTTACAAACTACAGAGTGTGTTTCTACAGCACGACATGGTTGCGCTTAACTGCTTTCCTTTGACTTCACCCCTATGAAATACTAATTACATAAAAACATTCCGTGATGAATTCGATCACACAAGGCAGATTCGTGATCAAATTGCTTGTCTTGCAATCATTCTTCTTGCTGGCAGCACAAGACTTTAATCTGATCCATATTGAGAACATGGGGCCAACTCTCCCCCTTTTCTTAAGTGTAGCAGAAGAGAGGCTGGAAGACTGCCAACTATGTCGTTATGGTTAAACCTATGTCAGGGCTCTTGCTTTTGTTTCAGTTGAGTATTTTATCTGAAATAGGCATGCAAACAAGAAAGGAATATATCTAATAGTTGCATAGATTACATATTGTACATATTGGTTTACAATGACTCACACATTCTTCAGCTCATCATATCAATAGCATACAGTTTTAAAATCATTAGTGGCAAAATGCCACCTATAAAGGCAATAAAACTGCAGGGTAAATCAGAACATGTGTGGTCTGTGTACATTTCATGCAGTTTACAATGAACATTAATGAAATGCAATGCGGTTCTTCTAGTTTCTATAAATAGACTGAATATCTTCTTCGAGCGAGAAAATAGGTGCCCTGTGAAAAGGTCTTGTCCCCACTGTTCCCTTGTAATTGAATTATATTTCACTATTGCAGGTTTTTCAAGATAAAACAACTAAAATATGTTTATAAGTAAATAACTACAAAAATAAGTTTCATTTTGGGTCAATATGTAATATGAATTGTTGATATGTAACATATTGTGATAGAGATATGGAGAATTTGAAGGCCAAATCAACTTTTTGAACTCTGTCATGTTGTGTAAACCATTCCTGTAAAATTTTAGCAGCAAGATAAGGTCATTGCCATGGATAGGTGTACTTGGTTTGCAATAATGTTTAGGTAGGTGGTAAGTATTAAGGAAACATCTACAGGAATGCCAGGACCCAAGGTTCCCCAGCAAAATGTTGTCCAGAGAATCACACAGCCTCTATTGACTTGCCCTCTTCTGATTATGAATCCTAGTGCCATGCGCTCCCCTCATAAGTGCACTGTAGGTGATTTTGGTGATGGACTCTGTGCAATCTAAAAAAGGTTCTATCATAACCAGCATTAACTTTTTTTCTTTTGTGCTACAGTAGCTTTTCTGCAGGACTGGGCCATAAGGGCTAGCCTTGTCTGTACATCAATGAGCCATGGGTGCTCAAGATCCTGTCAACAGTTTTTCTTCCTTGGACCACTTTTGGTAGGTGCCAGCCACTGAATACAACTGTATAGAACACTCCAAAACACTTGCTATTTTGGAGATGCTGAGACCCAGTCATCTAGCCAATACAATTTTCAATTTTCAGTGTCAATGTCGTTTAGAATCTTACTCTTGCATAATTTTCCAGCTTCAAACACATCAACTTCAAGAAGTGACTATTCACTTGCCGCCAAATATATCCTACCGTTGATAGGCGCCATTGTCACAAAATACATAAGGGGAGATAAATCAAGGCTGGTGTTCCCATAAGCCAGTCATGAGCTCCCTATCCTGTGGTAAGATGCCATAATTTACTAAGAGCCTGTTGTTCCTTTTCTCACAACTTTTGAAAGTGGCAAGAACCTCTAAAAGTTGCAAATTTCGGGGCAAATATGGCGTGCACCATGATTTGTGACTTTTTATGCCACTACTGTGACACAAAAGCTTTGATAAATGCCCCTAATATATTATTCACTTTCCTGTCAGTGCGCCATTTTCCTACAGTCATGGGTCCAAATATCTTGGCTTAGGACCACATTAAGACAAAAAAGGCATAATAAAGTGTCAGCAACTGTCAGAATTGAAACTGAAACCTAAAATTATTAGAATATTATTAATATAACAGTATATACATTTATTAAGTAATCAGTAATATCAGTGGTATTTCTAAAAATATAGAAAGCTAAGCAGCACTTTTGTAAACTTTCATGGGATAACACTACAAATAGCACCTACAGTATAAGATACTGGGCTATTTATATGGCTCCATACAACTCCATTACATAGCTCCACTGCAGCTGTTGTGACCGCCCCCCCCAAAAAAAACAAAAAAAAACAAAACAGACAGATCTTTAAAGTCAGCATTCCTGTGGTTCATTACTTACATGTGTGTGTGTATATATATATATATATATATATATATATATATGGCAAAGCAAGGGTAGCCTTGGTACCAATGAGTATACAGAAGAGAGAAGGCCCTATATTTAAAGAGGACCTTTCACCACTCCTGACATGCCTGTTTTAACAGTTTCATGCATGTGTGATAACAATTCTGGAGCATCTACTCTTGGCTTTAGGTTGTGCCATTCCTTTATTATTTGTACTAGAAGTTATGAATGAATTGCTATTAGCCTTCAGTAAGAGTACAGAGGGGAGGTAACCAGTTGGGGGTGTGTACCTGCACAGACTCACTCTAACCAATCAGTACTGCCATGTTCAGACTGTGCAGGTACACCCCCCCAACTGGTTACCTCCCCTCTGTACCCTTACTGAAGGCTAATAGCAATTCATTCATAACTTCTAGTACAAATATTAAAGGAATGGCACAACATAAAGCCATAAGAGTAGATGCTCCAAAATTGTTATCACATGAGGAATGCATGAAACTATTAAAACAGGCATGTCAAGAGTGGTGAAAGGTCCTCTTTAAGTGAATCTGTCATCTGCAATCTCCCTATCAAACTTTTGTTCCTGAGTTATGATATTTTTGTTAATATGCAAATTAGGCCTTTGGACCAATGAGGGTGTCACCATTGCTCTTGTTGTACCCAAGCTCCACTCCTTTCTGTGGCCAGCTCCTCCCTTGCTGGTTTCCCACTGCCTCGCCTTGCCAATTAAAGATGCAAGGGGGAGGGCTGGCAACAGAATGGAGGGAGAACCTCAATTGGTGAATGGGTGAGTGGTTTTTGCCTTTCGACTTATCAACTTCGGTTTCTAAAATTAGTTTCACAACTGCGCCGCGAAGATCCAGCTGCTTAATCAGGCAGAGAATGTCGGGAATCGGCCGAACAGAAACTGCTGCATGCAGTGGTTTGTGTCTGGCCAATTCTCCGCATTTGTGCCGGAATGCTGCTGGATCTCAGTTGGACCCCATTAACCTTAATGGGGCCGGTAGGCCTACCATCCGTATATCGGACCCAGAGAATTATGGCAGACTGTTATCTGAACATGATGAACTTAGGTCTTCTTTCCCTCAACAATGTAAAAGAAAAAAAAGATATACTGTACTTTAAGAGATACAGCCATGTGACCTTAATGGGGTTTCTGAGATTTTTTCTGATACCTATCCTCTGGATAGGTCATCATTATCTAATTGTGGGGGTCTGACACCCTGAACCCATGCCGATCAGCTATTTGAGAAGGCTCACAGTAGCACTACCGCCTTCTTGCAGCTCTCCCTAGGCCATGTGATTCACTTTGATGTGATTGGGGCTGAGCTGCGATACCAAGCACCGGCACTATTCAATGAATGGCGCTGTTCTCGGTGAGCATAGAGAAGACAGCGACACTACTGCGAGGTCTGGTGCCATCTCAAACAACTGATCGACAGTGGCCCCAGTGTCGGACCCCACAATCAGATACTGATGACCTATCCATAGGATAGGTCATCAGTAAAAATACCTTTTTAATCTATACCAATACCTTGTGTAATTAAATGATAACAATACAGCAGAATGGGAAATAATGTAGTATAAAAATAAGTATACAAGAACAGAAGCAAAAAAAAATCCACAATACTAAAGACAGGAGGAACATTTCTGTTTTTGGTGGAGTCCCTGTACATAAGGATCTGGTGATCATTTCCCCCTTCTCACCCTCTAAATGACTATTAGGCCAATGGCCCACTGTTCTGTTCGCTAACAATATAGTCCCATTCTACAGAAACGTCTTGCACAGGTTATCCCCACCCAGTACCAGAGGGAATGGGATCAACCAGAGCCCTCGTCTGCCAAGATCTCCGTAGCAGACACATGGTCCGTCTCAACAGTATTTATGCAGTTGTTCTGCATAACTCAGAAATTCCTGCTGGTGACATCCTACGGGATGAAAATAGATGTTAAAAAAAAGTGGCGACAAAAACAAACTATATATTTAAGTAATTAACATTTCAGACATCATGCCGTCACATTTAGGACCCAGTTTGGGTTAAAAATAGAAAATCTATCATATTACTTAACCATAGTAATGGCACCATGCTGTTGTGTAGAGTTTTCGTATGTAAGCTTACCCCCTTTTGGCAAAGTGTAGCTGCTATTTGGTGCCAAGTCAAACATCCAGTTCCTGCTATTAACATTGTAAGTGCCTAACTTGCAGATGATTTTACTCATAAATACATTTTATAAAGTTGTCTGACATCCTGATCACTAAAGCAGACCCCAGTAAATGAGCCAAAAATATGCACCCCGAACACTGTTTAGATAGCAGCAATCAAGGCATCTACAGTAAAAAAAATATTGGTGTCCTCATGTGTGTTTTATTCATTGTATTGTACGTAATTGTAGATCAGCACAGAAGTCATCACTAAAAGCTACTAACACAAAGAATATCCAAGGTCTTCCATTCGCTTCATTGTGTTGGCGGTATTGTTGGAAAAAACATAACCGTAGCTGCAGCCACAATGCGGGTCAACCATGGTGAACCCTGTAGTTAGAATACAGAGGAAAACATACAAGTAACTTTAGCATAAAAACAAGTCATTAAAAAAGGCACACACACGTCAAAAAACAACACAGGACAATATGTTTCTCATATAATTCGGTTCCTAACCATTAGAGGTTGTGTCATCTCACACATTGGTGGTATATGATATGCCACCAATGTCAGATGGGACCTGCACTGTTAGAATAGTTCATTTAAGTATTCACTCTAAGCTCGAAATTATAAAATTATAGCTATATCATTAACAGTATAGCGGAGAGAAACAGGTGAGACAGATATGAAGTTTCACGTGTCCAGAATGTTCTCTGAAGGCTCTGGTTCTAGAAGTCTTTATTTATATACTGCATCATACAGAACCAGCCAGTTATTAAGCATAGTAGATATTTGCATATATGCTTTAGTACTAAGCATGCATATAAAATATGACTGTAGACAGGGGCAGATTAGCCATAGACCTTACAGGGAAATTTCCCGGTGGCCGATGTCACCTCTTAAGCCCCCTGCTCCATATCTTAATCAGAGAGAACTGGAGGAGGAGGAAGACAGAAAATGGCAGCTATTAATGGCCATTACAGAGGTGCTTTTCTGAGGTATATGGTTCTGATGGGACGGTATTTTGTGCCATGTTATTGCTGACCCCGCCTTCTGTCAATTTGGACCCCATCCTCTACAAGATGAGGCCACTTTTACAATTTTTTTCCAGGGCCACTTGAAGTTCCCAGTCTGCCTCAGACTGTATAATAACTCATTCAGCTCACATTGCAGACCCTTGTGAATTTGACCAGCAGGCAAAAGGTGCACAATGAACTTTGCCCGATTTCCCACCCATGCCACAAAGTCACAGCAGTGGCCAGAGTCTAAACAATAGACACATTTATCATGAAGAAATATACAACTTTCATTCTCACGTGCACCTATCTCTAGCACAGAGCCCTCAAAGTCAACTATGGGAGTTCAGAAAATAGTCCGGAAAGTGCAGTAAGCAATTCTCGAAAGTTCCACAGAAATTGAAGAAGAGCACGCCTCTGAGACCTAGCTTCTATGGTACTGCGCTCAGCTATTTTTGGCAGTCCCATAGAGATGAATGGAGGGTGCTCTCTTATTCACTTTGGGTGCTCCATTCTAGAGATAGGTATCAGTCCCAGAGGTAGAACCTGCACCTATCTAACACTGGTGGCATATCCTATAGATACCAATTTGTGAGGTGAGACAACTCTGTAAACTGAATATTCAGTTAAAGGGGTATTCTGGTTATGTTACGTTATCCCCTATCCACAGGATCCTCACCGATCTAATATCCACAGGATGTAAAGGGGTTGCTAATTTTTAAAGAACAACCAATTGATATCATTTGCATATTAGAAAATTGGTTAACTTTCCTTTATACAGTGATTTTATTTTCATAGTGCAAAAGCTCCAGACAACTCATTAAATAAGTGAGGTGTGGGGGGATTTTAATGAAATGAAGTATCTAATCAGTTACCTTATTTCCCTGCTCCCGCTAGTCCTACTTCTCTATGTTGATTTGCATTTATCACACTTCTTTCATCCATTATCTACCTGATAGAAGCTGCACACAACTGCACTTACAATATGTTTTGCAGTTCATAAAACTTGAAGTTTATTAGGTTTCATCCAAGCCAGCATACTATATTTTACCTTGTAAAATGCTGGGATTCCTTTAAGAAGGGCAGAGGCCTCTTTTCTAAACATGTGCATTTTTGTAGGTAACTCCAACCTTCATTT
Organism: Rhinella marina; assembly: GCA_900303285.1. Lineage (NCBI taxonomy): Eukaryota > Metazoa > Chordata > Amphibia > Anura > Bufonidae > Rhinella > Rhinella marina. Next base: position 92,268 of record ONZH01017512.1, read on the forward strand.
AATCAAAGAGAGCTGACTCTGTTATGATAGACAAGGCAGCTGGCCAATTATACAGGGAACGAAAGGATCAAAGAATACCCTGACATTTTCCATCATCCCTGCATGTGTACGTATCCCGGAGATCAGGAGAGAAATGGGAGACCCCACCTCCAGTTTCTATGAAAACACAGAAGACTACAAAATTCCCAGCAGCAATGCCATGTGTGCACGAGTGCTGGGAAAAATGATAAGACTGTAGCTTAAAAAGTTCAGAAAAAGTTTACTGATTATACTGAGTTATACTGATTTACCTATCTTTGGTATAGTCTTTTTTTTTATAAAGGAGGCTTGATTTATTTATTTTATGCACTTATATAGCGCTACTATATTCTGCAGCGCTCTACAGAAATTTGCATAATTCACACATTATTTTTTCTGACTAAGGCTGGTTTCATATGAGCGGGTGTCACGCTCCAGACTTGCAGCGTGAGTATGAAACAGCTCCTGTCCTGAACTTCCAACACTGCCAGGGTCGCATAGCATTATATTGATTTATGATGCCATGTTACCCTTACAGTTCTGGAATGTATTGGATAACACTGACAGCATTATGTCAGTGTTATTCAATACATTCCAGACCTCTAAGGGTTACATAGCATTATAAATAAATATAATGCTATGTGACCCTGGCACTCCTGGGAGTTCAGGACGGGGGCTATCTCATACTCACGCTGCGAGTCCAGAGTATGCAACTCGCTCATGTGAAAGGGGACTAAGGCTAGTTTCACACTAGCATTTTTAGATCCGGCAGGCTGTTCCAGCAGGGAACAGCCTGCGGGATGTCTCTTTACTCCAGCATTGCCAGAAGCTACTGCATTGCCGTAATGCTCCATTCACTATGATGGGGATCGACGGAGACCCAGCTGCAACCTGGCAAATATGCTGAGAATCGGCCAGACAAAAACCACTGTGCATAGCAATTTTCGTCCAGCCGATTCTCAGCATGTTTGTTAGGTTGCAGCCAGATCTCCATCTCTCTGCATTATAGTGAATGGGGTTGGCAGGTGTCAAATAGCGTCCAGCAATGCTGGATACAGACATAGCTGCTGCTGGGTCCTACAGTATATTACATAAACTTTGGGTTTATGTCCACATCACATCCTAATGTTTATCCGCTTTTGGGTAATTGGAATAGGTTTTCATGTGTAATCATTGCCCTATACGGCCATCTTTGGTTATTTTACCACAGCTTAGCTCTTTGATTCGGTGTGGGCATGGGTTCCTCCCTCTTTTTAATCATTTATTGTAATTTTTTAATCTTAATGTTTCAATAAAGGTTATGTATTTTTTGTTGTGGTATTATTTGTGTGGTGTTGTAATCTATGAAGGTGCTAGTGTGAAACTAGCCTAACCACCAACAAGAAATGCTCCATGTAGCGCCTCTCTATTCAATACTGGAGAGATGGGGCTGTGCAGGAGATGCCTGCTATTACATCCACACTGCATAACAACCCAATACTGGATCATTACTAGCGTAGCTCCTAAAATTTTAGATTGTGAGACTTCACCAGTTTTTTGGTATGTGTTTAACGTGCAGGTAGATTGTGATAATGACACTAAAGGTGGATTCAGACAGGCCAACTGAGCGGCCGATTGTCGGGAATGAAGAGTTCCTTCCTGACAGTCAGCTGCTTGTTCAGTGAAGGAGACCGCGCATTTACATGTAATGATCTCCTTCACAGTATGAGGACAGGGGATCGCTATAGTGATCTCTTGTCCTCATGCAGAATCATGGCTTCTGAGCAGCAGATCACTGTTTAGACCACACGATCTGCTGCACAGAAGCCATGATTGGTGGTGCCTCTAGGTATGGTTTATGGTATAAAAGAAAACCCAAGAAAGCACTGGATCTATTGCAAACCAGGGTCTGTGGGCTTCAGATGAGGTGTGCTCTTTCCATCCATTACTATGGAAATGACAGCCTGAGTTATGTGACTATTGAAATTTGTCTCTGGCCCTAACCCTGGAGAACCGGAACTTTAGGCCATATGTAAGTTTTATTATTTGGATATAAAGGCACGTTAATATTACATATATAATGGATGAAATTTACTAATGTATTCCGGAAAAATATGTGGTGCAATTTGATAGCCTAGAAACATATATGCGCCTAGCCCAACGGGGGCATGTAGCTTAAAGGGGTTATCTGGGAAATAATATTGATTACCTATGCACAGCATAGGTCATCAATATCACATTGTTGTAGGTCTGAGTCCTGGCACCCTTGTTGATTAACTGTTTCGGGAAGCTGATGTTCACCTGAGCTCTGGTGACCAAGTACAGAGACGTACATCGTATGGAGGATGTGATTGGTACTGCAGTTCACCCCTATTGACTTGAAAGAGGCTGAGCTGAGACTAGGCCATGTGACTGATGCACAGTAATGTCACATGGCCTAGGAAGAGGTTGCAGATTGGAAGGGCCCGGGTGTCACACCCCCGCCTATCTGATATTGATGATCTATCCTGACAACCAACAGTTGGTATAAAGTCACCAATAGTTGGTATAAACAACCAATAGTTGGTATGAAGTTAGACAAAAGTGTCTAGTCCTGCACCAAATATATCATCCAGCCTGAGCAACTGTGAAAATGTTGGTGCCTGTCTAAACAACCTAAGATTACACCATTTATATGATTAGTAAGGGCTACATGTATACGACTGTATGTATTTTGTGGTCCGCAAACAGCGGATCTGCACAAATTATGGTTACTGGATGCATGCATGCTGCATTTTCATAATAGAAATGCCAATTCTTGTATGCAAAATGGACAAGAATAGGAGATGTTCTAAATTTTGCAGAATGGATACGGACAGCACATGGATGTCATAGAAATGAATGTGTCCACGTGTGATCAAGAAAAAAGAGAAGATTGGACATGGACCCAACATACGGACATGTGCATGAGGCCTATATCTGTTGTTACCCTCCTGACCTGTGAAAATGTTATTTGTCCAGAGACTCATTTTTCTTTGAAGTTTGAGTGAGGACAACAGATCACCAGAGTTATTGTAATACCTAACTGATAAAGTATAGGTCATCATAAATAATCTGGGTAATTAAGAGTCTGACTAGGAGCAATCCTGGACATTGAACTATATAATCTCCTGATTAGGATATAATTACAGGGTAATAAAATGTTAATTTACTTCTCAATTGCTGATAACTTTGTTTAATAAGTGCATAGCTGATGGGAAATGATATTTACCATACCATTCTTTACTACATCATAAGGAAGAATTTTCAGACTGAAAGGGGATGTCCAGGTTCTAGATACTGAAGATCTATCCTCAGGATAGGTCATCCATATCAGATCAGTCAAGGTCAACCAATTGACACCCCCACTGATAAGGTGTTCTCAGGAGCTGTGGCTTTCACTTCAATAGGAGCTGCAGTAAGCTGACGTGGGCACTAAACAGTGGTCAGAGCTTTCTGCTTCCAGCTTTGTCTACTGAGTTTTTTCTGGCAGCTGCTGAGGGCAGCTATTTGGTGGGGGTGCCCCCGCTTATCTGATATTGATGACCTATTCTGATGATAGGTCATTAATATCTGGAATCCGAACAACCATATTGTAGTAATTCCCCACAAAACAGGTTTATGACATATCAATCAGAAATGAGAGTACTCAGAGGTTTTAATACCCCTCTTAAAGAGGTTCTCTGGGATTTACATATTGACAACCTATCTTCAGGAAAGGTCCTCAAAATGAGATCGTCGGGGTCCAACCTCTGGTATCCCTGGCAATCAGCTCCTGTGAGTGGTGCAGCCTTTTCAAAGCTTACCAAGCTCCGTGCCGTACATACAGTAGTATAGCAGCTGTGCTTGGTAGTGCAGCTCAGGCTCTTTAACTTGAATTGGGCTGGGCTGGGCTGCAGCTAGGCCATGTGAACGAAGAACATAACACCATGGCCTAGGAAAAGGCTCAAGGACTCATGGAGCACTGTGGCCTCTTCATACAGCTAATCAGCAGGGGTGCTGGGATTCGGACCTCCACCAAACTCATAATGATGACCTATCCTGAGGATATGTTATTAATATGTAAATCCTGAACAACCCTTTAACTTCAGAGGCCACATATCAGCTGCCAGTTTTCCATTAAGAATGGCAAATGGAACCCTTCTCAAGCTCTATGTGTGCCCCACCTTGTCAATTGAAAATCAAGTTTGTAGTCTAGTGGGGTAAGTATTTGAATAGATTCAGCTATAGTCAGGACCATAAAACACAGAGAGAGAAAGAGCACCAGCCCTCAAGATAATGTACATTTAAGGCTACTTTCACACTAGCGGCAGGCCTGATCCGGCAGGTGAAGGGTGCTGCCGGATCAGGCCTGCCGCAGTGACATGTGTGTCACACAGTACATACATACACATAAACATAAACATACACACACATATACACAGACAAATACACATACATACTTACATGCACCCCGGCAGGTCTTCAGAGCGTCGGAGGGACAGGACGGCTCGCACAGGTGACGATTCCCCACAGCGCCCTCTGCTGGGCGCCTGGTGGAATCGTCACCTGTGCGCGCCGTCCTGTCCCTTCGACGCTCTGAAGACCTGCCGGGGTGCATGTAAGTATGTATGTGTATTTGTCTGTGTATATGTGTGTGTATGTTTATGTGTATGTCTATGTCTGTATGTGTGTATGTGTAGCCAGATCCGTCATGAACTCCATTGAAAGTAAATGGAGGGCGGATCCGGTTACCATTGTGGTCACACCAGACGGATCCACCCCCATTGACTTGCATTGGGGGTCATTCCGGATCCGTCTTGGTTCGGATGCCTGGACTGGAGAGCAAACCGCAGCATGCTGCGGTTTGTTCTCCGGTCTGAAGACGGAACGGAATGCTTTCAGGAGCATTCCATTGTCTTCAGTTCAGTTTTGTCCCCATTGACAATGAATGGGGACAAAACTGAAGCGTTTTATTCCGGTATTGAGCCCCTATGACGGAATTCAATACCGGAATTTTAAAACGCTAGTGTGAAAGTAGCCTAAAACATATGACCACTGCCAAGTAAAAAACAAGCCCAGTGCTCCTTACTTACACCCTGCCTATAAAGAGCGGCCTACCTAAAAATAGAGACCCCAACCTGTAACCTGCCTCTAACAGTCCCTGGTATGTCCATCAATTATAAAAGAATGATATAATAGGCACTACAGCAAAGATAACTGGCAGGGGAAACAAGAGAAGGGCAGGGGGAAGAGGAGGCTACCATAACTCATTGTAGGCAGTTGCAATTAGCATCATCCAGTAACCAAAATAAATATATCCAGTACATGTATACCGCCAAAAAGGCATAAACCTCAGTCAGTGGTACTTATTAAAATACAAAGGGTCCCAACACCATAGGGTGACATCACCTGTATGATGGTGATTCCAAGTAAATGAGTGGCCTATCAAAAAATCACAACTAAGGCCTTATTCAGACACCAGTGAATTGTGGATGTGTGATATCTGTGTTTTCCACAGACAGCACACGTACCCATTGATTTTAATGTGTATATTCACACATCTGTGATCTCCCACAGTCCGAGGGCCTGGGGTTCCACCAAGGGAGCATGGCCTATTTTTGTCCAGACTGTTGCTAGGAGCTGCTCTTGAAATTAATTTCCATGAAATATGGATGACATACGGAGGGCAAAAAAAAAAACAAACGAACCAAACATGGACTCTCAACAGACATCTTCACTGATGTCCATTAAAACAAAAATATTTAGAAAAGGTTCAGACTGCTGTAAAAAATAGTGAATGACTGCATGACCATTTCCTGCGTGTCAAGAGGCAGGGACCAGTGGGGGACCAGGAAGAGTCATAATGTATGTAATGTAAGGTATGCTTTTTAAAAAAATGTTATTATCCTATTCTCAGCCTTTCTAAATATTTTTTATCGACGGGTCATCCCCTTTTAATGTTTAACATTTATCTTAAGGGATGACTGCAATGTCACGTGGACGTTCTTAAGATTCTGTAAGGGACGTAAAGTTAGATCACTTCTCCGGTCTTTAAAAAGAAAAATCAACTGAATCTCGCAGTTATAATTACTTGCCACCATGACCCTTGACGCACATAGATGATCTCACAGACTTTAGAGGAACCTGCCTATAACATAGAAAACACACAGCACACACTTTATTCTCGAGTACACAAACATACATAGCACTTGAGTTACAATATTGCAATCAATTCACCGATTCAGGGCATAAAGGCTAACCACTGTGTAACTATTGTCTGAAACGCCAAATGGAAAATTCATCTTTTGATAAAGTTCTTCACAGCCTTTCATCCCCTTATTTGCTTGAGGTTTGGGGTGTGGGAGATCAAAAGAAAACAATGAGACATCACTGGCTCAAACCACACTCCTCACTTCTTTTGGAAACATTTACAATGCATGTACAGTAGGCTGGGTCTGGGAAAGTCTTGTTCTCACACCCAGAAGAACCTCACTACCATACTTCTCTGTAACATCTCAGATTGTAGATAAACAAAGCTTGAGGAGCTGGAGATAATGAGCTCCTTCCCTTAAATATCAGTAAACCGGATAAAGTGAAAGAGCCTAACATCTATAGGTGTATTAGTTACAATGTGGAATAATCCTAGAGATCATGGAAATCTCAAATATGATCATTTTCCTGCAGATTCCCTACTGTCCCACCAGCAGATCTACAATACAGGAATCCAGCTTCATCATGCTGGTGGTCTGACGTAGCTAGAGGGTGATGGTGATTTCCATTTCACTGCTCTGCTCTTATGGTGCTGACAATTACTGATGAAACGACATAAGAGGCCAATCTACACAAACCCCGTGATTCATTCTGTGATGGAGGGTATTGATCTTGGACACGTCAAAGCTTCTGTGGTAAATGCGGACTATTTTCAGTCATCAGCTTTGTGAATCATCAAGGTCTCTTCTTGTCAACTGGTTTACTATAGATTTTTCCTGCCGTATCCGTCTTTCATGAGAGTGTAAAACTGAGTTTTCTATTTAGTGCAAGTGTCTCCTAATAATAGAACCGGGCAGCTGTGGGGACGTCATATTTTATGGCCTTCTGTGTCTGCTGTACCAAAGCACTGGGAAATTTTATTCCCCAGCCGTCAAATGCGCTATTACTAGATTGTTCCTATCTGTTGTGAGTGATTTCAATAAAAGAATCACAAAAGGGAGCAGACCTATCTAGACAAACAGTATATGAACCCACACTAAAGAGGTTCTGGTGACGGATCTTTACGAAACATCATTAATATATGGTCAGTAAGGGCACATTCACACCATCTGTAGTGTACGTCAGGATATGGCAAGAGGATTTACCAATGTGTACATCTAATAGATGCCTTAGCTGAATGCTGCTGAACTATATAGTAGCATCCTTTGACCAGCGGCTTCCACGTTAAAGATAACTATGCTATATTATCCAGCAAAAAAAAGATATACTTGCATCGACCAGCCCAGTGGAGGCCAAAAGGACACTAGTTTGGTCTCTGTTGGATAGATGGATGCTTACAAATATGCTTTCCCACTGTATATGTTAAAAAGTATATGACAAGTGCAGGGTGACTCCACCCTGAGGACCTCACCAATCAGGAGAAACCTGCAGAATAAGGGCTCATCACGGTGAGGACTATCGGATGCAGATCGCGGACCCCATTCAAGTGAATGGGTCCGCGATCCGAATGCGGCGGCCCCACAGTGCGTGCCCGTGCATTGTGGACCGCAAATTGCACTGACAATTTGCATGAGCCCTAAGGCTGATCTTAGACATTTATAGCATACGCATAGGAAACTTCTGGAACCCATATATCCATCATATTCATCTCCACCCTCACCAGTCTCCAGAACAGTGATTGGCTCTTCTGAACCTTTAGGGTCCACCAGGGCCTACCGAAAGATCCTCTGGTGTTCTGGTGGGCCAATCGTACCTTGGGAGAGGTTTCCGGCTACTCGGCTGTTTTCATAACTCTCATAGAGTTATTGGACCCCCCCTTCCAATAGTCTATGTCAGGATGTGTGCACCATGAAGCCTTCTCACCGAGTAGGAGGGAGGAGGTCTAATGTGGAGTTCACATGTATTGATTTTAACAATGATCTGCCCAAGTACCATAGCAATAATCAACAAGTGTAAATAGATCAGATCTTATTACTAAACAGTATAATTATTTTCCTATCCAGACCTAATGCCCCTGCAATGGGATGCCCGTATAGAGGTTGTGCGGCTTCATTTTCCAGGATGAGATTTTTTTTTTCCTGTTCCCATAATAACAAAATAGTTTGTATCTGCAGAGCTAAGGCTGGTAATGATGTGGCCTCCATTTCACTGGGGCGGAATTGATATGAACTCATTCTGACATACAGTACTTTTCCTGTAAGTACTTACTATGCTAGGAATATAACCATGCTTTTGACTCTTTGAATAAATGTCCTTTTGAAATAACAGATGTTGCCGAGCTAAAATTGACTCTGATAACATGTCACAGTGTTATCTCGCGCTGTCTCATGACATAAGCCATTGAACTACATTGAAAGAGTTGGTTAACCTTTTTGTGCCATTTTTTACTTAACGAGTTAACCATCAAGTTTAGCTCAGCTGCATCTCTACGTAGAGTCTTTGATGTAGTAGATGTCACTGTCTGTCACAGCGGAGGGCACTTTCTTCTGCAGCTCTTTCTGTGTCACAGCTAAGCGTGAATGTTCTTTCTGCTGCAGCTCTATCCCTAGCACAGTGGTGGCGAACCTATGGCACCGGTGCCAGAGGCGGCACTCAGAGCCCTATCTGTGGGCACCCGTACCCTGGAAAAAGTCTATGTTGTACCAATATGCCTTAGACTTTTCCTGCCGTTCATTAGCGCAGGGCGCACTATGATCAGCACGGACAGCGTACTGAATGTAGGCAGGCTATTATAGCTAGATGATAAAGTACATGGAAGATATACTATACTGGACTGTAGTATCCAGATTACATTGCCGTGTTGGCACTTGGCAATAAATAAGTGGGTTTTGGGTTGCAGTTTGGGCACCATCACTGCCCTAGCACAACTCATGGTGTGTGTCCTTTCTGCTGTAGTTCTCCCTCTGTCACAGCTGAGGGGGTGTCCTTGTGGCTGCAGCTCTCTGCCTATCCCAGCTCAGGACGAGTGTCCTTTCTTCTGCAGCTCTTTCCCTGTCATCTTAGGGGGTGTGTCCTTTCTGCTACAGCTCTCTCCTGTAACTGTCATAACTTCTAACAGTAGATAAGACTGGTAGCAGTTGAAGGATGCAACAGAGCATGGGCAACCACCTCAGCAGATGGTCGTGCACATTTGTATACAGAGTGAACAGCAGGGGGCACCATAATAATGAAATTAAGAGAATATTTGAGAACTGGAGCATTATTGTAACAGGAAGTAAATTACAAAGATAACTAATTTTCATACTGATTTATATTAAAATAACATTTAATGGTGGCATAACCCATCTAAACCAGTCTAAATGCCACTGCCTATATTTGACACTGAGTTTAAGCCAAGATGTCTGGCAGTGTCATTTATTAGCCTTAACGTCTTAAAGCACAGCTGCCACTGACCTTTTGCTTTAAGCAGTTAAGAAATGAGAAGTGATATGACACATAAGCAATCTGCGGTGCTATTCTTGGCCATAAGAAAACGCAAAACCTGATGGCCCCATTAAAATTCAATGGCATCTGACAAGACCAAATAAATCCAAAGAATCTGAATGATTTGCAGGTTAAGAAGAAAAATATAAACTATAAAAAGATAGGGGTGAACATATTCTGTTGGGACTTTTCAAAGTCAGTTTTGCTTTGAGTGTGCATAGGCCAAAGGTGCGCCAAAAAAAGTCATACACTGTTTGATAAATTTGACAAATTTTCAAACCTAACACTTTTTTCTAGAATTACTTCTCCAGTTTTCCTATGTCAGAAATTTACTGAAGTGAACTTGTGATAAAAAAAAAAACAAAACACCCACGTTCCATGGTAAAGAAAATCGCACGGTTTGGTACAAATCGGCACTTGGACCAAAATTTGTGACTTTTGTGGTGCACAAACTTTGGGGGCCATTTATTATGACCGGAGTTTTAGACTGGCGTATATCAGTTAGTAAATGCCCGCTATATACATCCCTCCCATAATATAGATCATTCATTTAGAAGAAATTACAGTATACTTATATATTATAATTCTTATAGTAATTCTGCAGAAAACCAAAAGTCCAGAGACAATGGAGCAGATTTATTAATCCTAAAGATGGAATGCTCCAGATTTAAAACAGAGGTGCGAAGCGGTATTCGTCTGGGTGATGCTATGCATATTTACCGGGCTGTGGCCAGATCTCTACCGGTCCCCATTATAGTTAATGGGGTCGGATGGAGACTTACAAGCGATGGAATGCAGAGAGTGCTAGTCTGAAACTAGCCTTAGGCCCCATTCAGACGGCTGTATTATTGCAATAATACGGGGGCCGTCTGGCGTGTGTTCCGCACACTCGGAACACATGCCGGGCGGCCCCATTCAAAATGCCTATACTTGTCCGTGCGTGCGGCTAGCTCCGTGCCGCAGCTCCCCACTCCATAGAGGTGAATGGGGCCGCATCTATTTTTCAATATTGCGGAATAGATATGGCCCCATTTACACGGTCGTGTGAATGGGGCCTTAGTCCAGGCTCTATTTCATGGATTGTATTGAGAAATCACACACCCTCCATCACGTGCACTATGTGTTCCCACTCCCTGAATACATGGAACAATCTTAATAACTAGCTTCTACTTTCCATCAACTTCTTGTGACTTGTCTTCAGCTCTAGTATCTTCCTTTATAATATATTTATCTACGTGTTTTATCCCTTTTGTTGTGTCACAGTTGGCATTCTGCCATCGATGTACATGAGAGAGGTCTCTGATGAGTGTGAGTGGCAATCTTTTGTACAAGCAATGGAAGATACTGAACTTACTATAATCATTCCCCTATCGACACCAGTTGCATGTTGCATGTGGAATTCCAGTGAGGAAGATGCCTTTAGGTAATTTACTGAATGTACCTTGAGAAATGATGATAGAGGTCAAAGGAAAATCCTAGATTATATGGAATCAGCTCATATGTAAAGATTAGTGGAGGCAGAACTAGGTTTCGTCTGTGCATTATAGTGTTGCAACAAAAAACATTTGCAAGTAAAACTTTTTTCAAAGCCACATATCTAGGAAACATTGTTGGACATGTTTGTAAGAAAAACTGCAGTCACAATGTTTCATTTAAAAAAAACTCTACGGCCTCATGCACACGAACGTATTTTGTTTCCGCGTCCGTTCTGTTTTTTTTGCGGATAGGATGCGGACCCATTCATTTCAATGGGTCAGCAAAAAATGCGGACAGCACACTGTGTGCTATCCGCATCAGTATGTCCGTTCCGTAGCCCTGCAAAAAAAAATAGAACATGTCCTATTCTTGTCCGTTTCGCGGACAAGGATAGGCATTGCTACAATGGATCCGCAAAAAAAAAACGGAAACACGGATGCCATACGGAACGTCATCCGTTTTTTTTTGTGGACCGCAAAACACATATGGTCGTGTGCATGTAGCCAACTGCCGAGTTCTTAATGCTCCTTTTTTTCACAAAAGTAAAAGAGCAACAAAACAGTGACAATTAGGAAATTATATGTTTGCAGGTGTAATTTACATTTATGTAAGGCTAGTTTAACACGAATGTTGTGTTTTGCGGACCGCAAATTGCGAATCCGCAAAAAAAACGGATGGCGTCCGTATGGTATCCGTTTTTTTGCGGATCCATTGTAACAATGCCTATCCTTGTCCGCAATACGGACAAGAATAGGACATGTTCTATTTTTTTTTTGCGGGCTATGGAATGGACATACGGATGCGGACAGCACACGGTGTGCTCTCCGCATTTTTTGCGGACCCATAGAAATGAATGGATCGGAGTCCGCAAAAAATACATTCATGTGAAAGAGGCCTAACATTGAAATGCTTATTTAAAAAAAAACACGCGGAGAATGCATTGTCCTAAACCTGGCCTTAGAATATAATGAAAAATGAAAAGAATGCTGAAGACTTTAGGAGATACGTTCTGACATTTGACAGATGTCAAAGTGCTATGCAAACTACTGTACAAGTTATCTATTAAACCTCCAGCTCATCTTCGAGTATGTTCACACACAGCAGTCTTAAAACCCTGTAAATATTTGCTGTACAATCTCTTGATTCAGATGGCTGCATTTGTTGTCTGTGTCCTATACATATGGGCAACAGACTGCACAGAGACACATGGTCTGACTGGGGTTCCTTGGATCCACCAGAGAAATTTTTTAGGGCCATAACCCCTACATCATCAATAAAGTCTAATAGACTTTGATCCAAGTGGTGAGTTATTAGCCCCATAGGAAGCTCCAAATGGATGTTTGGGGCCGACTATGGTATCAAAGTCTGGGCCCACCAGAAGATCCTCTGGTAGCACACAGACCCACTGAAGTCAGTGATGTAATTCACTTCTTCATTTTCCGTATGAACAGAGGGGTCTTTGCAGACAAACTTGAGTATGAACCACTTTGGTCCATGTCTCATAGAACATGGACTTGGAAACCAGTGGAGAAAATTGTCATTGGCGGTTGCTAGGTCCATGTCATCTGAGGGGTACAATGACGGGGAGCGGCGCAATCGCCATTGCCTGTCATTGCCCCACTACTTATGAAGAAAAGCACATTTTTTTGTAAAATTCGGCGAAGCAGCCTAATCGATTTTTTGAAAACTTCGCTCATCTCTAATGGTAACATATAATCAAGCAAATGCTTGTTCTGATGACAGTTTCTGTCAGCTCCATCATAAACATGTGCAGTCGGCTGAGCATGTATGTTTATTTCAATGGGAAGAGGAGATGAAAGGATCAGTAACAGTATACGGTAAATAGCTATAGGCAACTGCTATTAGCACTAAATTACTACAATGAGGACATCTTGGGGGTTCCTGCTTAAAGAAGAACTCCCGCAAAAATTTTTATTCTCTGACCTGTTAGAAAGGTGCATGATATAATCTGTAGTGATTGTCATTTTCTTATCAGTGACTGTTTCTGTGAGTAAAAACCTCTCTTCTTATTGTAGCTGGGTCATGTGACCAACTCCCTGACCTCCAACTGACCCAGGACAGAAAGCCAGTAACTGCTCTATTCATTCCTATGGGAGCCTCACTTTCAGTCTCATAGGAATACATAGAGAATTAGACTTCCTGTCCACACATAAGTCTATGTGTGAGTTGGTGGGTCTAATTGCTGGTCACATGACACAGATAAGAAACTTCAGGATGATAGAAGTCAAAAATTCAGACACTGGTACGAAAATGACATTCACTACAGATTATATCATGTACATTTCTAGCAGGACATGAAATAAAATTTTTGTTGGGAATTCTGCTTTAAATTACACAAATAGTGCCTGCCTGGAGGGGTGTCATGAACTACTCAGTCATCTGTACCCCAAGCAACAGCTAGTATAAGAGTAGGTCACATGGGCAAAAAAAAGAAAATTTCACTGAAAATCTGTGATTTTCTTGGGGATTTACTTGTGGATTTGTCACTAATTTCACCCCATGTAATGCAAAGGGTAAAATCATCTGTGAAAATCTGTAGACAGAATTGACAGGTTAAGGATTTGAAGGGGTTGTCCACCTTTGGAGGTGATTTAGCCACACACCCACACCCCCATTTTTGGCAGACCTGTCGTTGGTGCTGGCTTCCGGTTCCTTATCTTACTGGCCTCGGCTTCTCTGCTCGGTTCCCGACGTTTTGATGCCGTTGCAGCCAGAAGCTGGCCGCAGCGGTGATCTGCCCCCCTTGCGTCACATGACCATTTTACATGAATCCAGCATTGCTGTGGCTAGCTATTGGCTGCAGCAGCACAGTCAAAACAGTTTACATCCTGGGAGCCGAACAGAGAAGCTGGAGCCTGGAGCCAGTGATGAAAATTTGCACTTTAAAGGGGTTCTCCAAGTTATACATATTGATGACCTATCCTCAGGATAGGTTATCAATATCAGATCGGCGGGGGTCTGACACTCGGCACCCCCGCCGATCAGCTGTTTGAAGAGGAGGCGCGCGCCGTACCAGCGCTGCCTCCTTTTCACTGTTTACATGCTGGCTGTAACAGGGGTAGTGGTGAGTAGGTGTAATTACACCTCACCGCCCCATTCATTTCTATGGGAAGAATTGCTTCCATAGACTTGTATGGGAGCTATTCTTCCCATTGAAATGAATGGTGCAGTTAGGTGTAATTACACCTACTCACCACTACCCCCGTCTGTGTCGGCCAGTACGTAAACAGTGAAGAGGAGGCAGCGCTGGTACTGCGCTTGCCTCCTCTTCAAACAGCTGATCGGCGGGGGTGCCGGGTGTCGGACCCCGCCGATCTGATATTGATGATCTATCCTGAGGATAGGTCATCAATATATATAACTCGGAAAACCCCTTTAAGTCAATTTGGGCACAATTTCTTTCTGCAGTAGGTATAGCAGATTTGTTAAAAATTTTATACAGTTTGCTGTTGCTGTAATATGTGGATTTTCTTCATCATATCTTCGACATATCCATCTTAAAACCCCAAACCTACAGAGATAACATATAATGTAAAGATCTGAATCTGTTCTGGGTTTTTGACCCACACTTAGTTTTGGCTCACAATAACTGATGAAAATAACTGACGAAATAACTGAAGTGTGAACTTAGCCTAACTTGTTCTGAGCATGCACATTGGATCTGGAGGTGTGGCGCCTACAGACACGTTCCGATTCAATTTTGAATCCTCCTATAGAAGAGTCTCAGTAAAGAACTCACATGGGTCAGCCAGGCTTCACAGGACAATGCCTCTCTATGACACAGAAAGGACGGCCCACCGGGGAGGATGCTGGAATGATGACTGTTCCATAGTCAGAGCCGATCTCTACGGTATACTTAGCATTTGCAGAGATGGGGTCATGTGACGGATCACATGATCTCAGAAACGGTGCTCAACTGTTAGTATAAACGATTTGAGAAATTTCCAAGCATGACCTTGTATTTGGAAAATCCTTTTAATTTTGCACCCTTCAAGTTAACCAGTGAATAATATCTCAAAATGCTGCTTTCCCAAGATCTGAAGCTCCATACAGATGTTTCCATTACAGCGTATCAGTGATTTATTAGACTTGTATATACCTAATCTTTTACAGTCATCCTTATTTTGTCTTCCTTATCACATTTACTCCGTTCGGATTTGATTTTAAGCTCCAGAAAAGAAAACTTCATCTGGAGCCAGCGGATCAAAGCCTTAGGTTTCCTTCAGTGTAATTTTCAGAACATTTGATGAAATATGGAGTCGTTCCCTTTGTATGTTTGGCATTCCTCATGGCCACATGCTGAGCTAATAAACCCTGTGTGGATGCTGATCCCTGACAGCACATATGGCAACTTCCAGCCATGACTTCAGGGCAGCTGTTGTGTGTTAAGATTAGAAACTGGAGACAGTTTGGTGGTTACTCCTCAAGAGTCATCTTTTCTTATTTTACTAATGTCAAAGCCTTCCGAAGCATGTTATTCATCAAAGCCTCCATATTCCAGCTTTCTGTGCCGCAAGTTTTAATTTTTCCAAAACAAATGTAATGCTACACATACTACACACACGTATGTGCACACACACGTTTACTGGGAACAAGTCCCGTGACTTCTATCCTGTAGGCTCTGGGCTCCTCAGACACTCACTCACTGATGCTTCCTGTTCTAAACTATGGTAATGGTCTGTCTGGACCAAGTTTTGTTTTTGTGTTATATAGCTATGTCCTGTGTGGTGTGGTTAATGTGGTGGAGCCTGCGTCACAGATTCCATCAAAAAGCCTGACAGAATAGGGCAGCGTACTCTACAACACCAGACACCATGATGGAAGCCCAACGGAGCCTGTTATAGACAATGGGAAGTCAAGGATCCAGAAATAACTAATGTTGATGTGAACAAAGCCTTAGATAGACACGTGTACTGCATGTATCAGACATGGATAGACATCTAGATGGATAAATGATTGATAGATGGATAGATAGATAGATAGATAATTAGATAGATAGACAGATAGAAGAAAGAAAGATAGATAGATAGATAGATAGATAGATAGATAGATAAAGAAAACCATCACTTCAACCAGACCATAGGCAGGCTGCCAGCAACCAGGGTCATGGGTACAAAGAGAGAAAAAAGTTGCAGCTCTCCACAGAAAAAAGTAGTATATTCACCCACATGTAATAGATAGATAATAGATAGATAGATAGATAGATAATGGATAGATAGATAGATAGATAGATAGATAGATAGATAGATAGATTTGCAGCACTGGGGTCCCAGGTTCTAATCTGACCAAGGACAACTTCATGAAGTTTGTGTGTTCTCTTGGGTTTCCTCTCACACTCCAAAGACAAAGTAGCCCTACTAAGAACAGCAAGTGATGATAAAGTCTGTACAGCACTACCGAATATGTCAGTGCTATATAAGTATAATAAAGATAGATTTACATATTGCTTTGAGCAACTTAAAAAATAATATCCAGTTAAAGCCATAATATTTAATAACAATCACCTTCCAATTGACCATTCCATTCCCTACAAACCAGTATAGCAATCCTGCCATACACTGTACAATCAGTATTACAACATGTACAACTTGTAGAAGAGCCCCTGATCCGTGTAACCAGTGTTCATGTACACATCGCACTGCACTGTGACAGCTGACTGCAGAAAACTTTCCAGTCACTGATAACTACATACCCAAGTTATACTCTGAGCAATATTACAGAAAATGTCACCACAATTATCGTATGATCTGATTGCATCAATGCCATTAGACCCCTGCGTAAGTGGAGATTACCTGATGGTGAGGGGGGACCGGCTGGCTGGCATTGCCCCTGGCACTGGGCTCTCCTCGGCTCTGGGTGTCCTGGATGCGGTGTAAGAATGGTATCCTGTGAGGACCACACTGCCCGAGTCCTTCACCTCCATTATAAGGGCAGATACATGTCCCGGGGTCCCTGTCACAGACACATGGCAGCCCTCCTCCGCAGCCCTGGGTGCCCGCTGCCCGCCTTTGTCATGAGGGAGCCGGAGACTGGGGTGAGAGCAGGACAGGACGAGGACTCGTTCAAAAACACCGCCCCCACTCCTGGGAAGTGCTGTGTGCGGGAGCAGCTCTTTGTGTTCTCCATTGTGCTGTGGCCCTCACCATCATGGTGCTGTCACCCACTGGTCACCACAATGCACTACAGTGTCAGCACACACATCTCCTTCACACCTCACAGTGGGCTCCTGGCTGACACCAAATACTACAGTGACATTATCTGATGAAAAGCACGGAAAACGGGACTTCTGACAGAAAACAGGACTTCTGGCAGAAAACAGGACTTTTGGCAGAAAACAGGACTTCTTACAGAAAAATAGTTAACCACTATGTCACTAGTAATGGACATGGTAAGATGGGCATCCTGCGGGGTGCCGTGTTCACATGGGACGTTGGAGACTTTTCACAGATTACTAGTAAGGGCTCGTTCACATCACCGTTCAGCCCTTCCGTTCTCCTGCTCCGTTATAGGAGCAGAAGAACGGAAAGGACAGAATCGCGACATAATTGAGCTGAACGGTGCCTACGGACCCCATAGACTGTAATGGGGTCAGTTAGGTTTCCGCTCAGAGGAAGATTTTTGAAGCGGAGACAAAAGTCCTACATGCACAACTTTTGTCTCTGCTCCAAAAATCATCTTCTGAGCGGAAACCTAATGGACCCCATTATAGTCTATGGGGTCCGCAGGCTCCATTCAGCTAAATTATGTGCCGAATAAGTCCTTTCCGTTCTCCTGCTCCTATAACGGAGCAGGAGAACGGAAGGGCTGAACGGTGATGTGAACCAGCCCTTATGCAGCTGTTTTCCGTTTTTTTCCGTTTTCATTTTTTACTCTGTTTTTTTTTTCTGTTCATATAACCAAATCAGGGTTTGTTTTGCATGGGACACATTGTATTTTCTAATGGGACCATTTTCGATGGCATACTATGGAGTGGGAAGGGAAGCTGAAAAAAAATCTAAATGGGGTGGAAAAAAAAACTGCAATTACGACATTCTTTTATGGGTTTTGTTTTTTTGTGGCTTTTCCTATGCCATATGCAGTGATAACACTTTTTTTAGTAGTTTTTTTTTTCCATTTTTTTGTGTTTTAATAAAAAAAATAGAAAAATGTATTTGTTTTATCCTATTTCGACATCCATAAGCTGTGAGGACTCATTTCTTGTCGGATGATCTGCAGTTTTTACTGATACCATTTTGGGGGGGGGGGATTGTATGAATTTTGATTTCTTTTTATTATTAATTTTTTTTTAATTGAAAGTCAAAACAGCAATTTGAGCACTTTTTTCCGTTACTCCAATCATAATATGGAGCAACACTTTTATATTTTTATATTTATTGGTGATACCATTTTTTAATTATTATTATTTTTTAAATGGGGGAAAGGAAAGAGGGTGGTTTGAATGTTTCTATCTTTTTTATATAACAAAGACCGACGAAAAAATACAAGGATGTGGACCGCACAGTCTCCTGAAGTAGTTGCAGGGTGCCAGTGGCTGTGGAGACGATCCAGTATCCAAAACAGCAAATATTAAAGTAATTCCACGGCACTCCCAAGAAATAAATAAATAAAATAGTGCTTTATTCACCTGATTGCGACGTTTCAGTCCACTACATGGGGCAGTGATCACTGCTTGAGAAAAGTCCATGGAGTGGACTGAAACGTCGCAATCGGGTGAATAAAGCACTATTTTATTTATTTCTTGAAAGTGCCGTGGAATTACTTTAATAGTATATATATATATATATATATATATATATATATATATATATCATATAAAAAATATAAGTTAAAAAAATATATATATATATATTTTTTTTTTATTATTTTTATTTTTTACTTTTATTTTTTATTTATCCTCGCTTATACCATAGACTGTAGTGATTTACCATTGTAGTCTGTGGGAAAATCATTGCATTCCTATTAAACCCTGCACTAGGCAGGGCTTTATTTGATAGGTACTTTTTAGTATGGGAGGCCTCAAAGCCTTCAGAAGGCCCCCAACTGCCATGGCAGCTGAACAACTCCACCAGACATGGGTTGGAGGGGTGGGGGGTCATTCGGTCACTAGGTTCACAGTAAACAACTGCTCAGATACCATGGTCAATTGTCTCTGATCATGGACTTTGCCAATGTTGCCTGTATCTAAAACAGAGCGTGAGCCATCTCTAAAGATTTATGTACAATGGATGCCAGGAAAGGTTTAAAAAATACAGGACAAAAAATAGCACTGCATGCTGCACTATTTTGGCCATGTAGAATGCCAGGTCATAGAAACCTCTCCATTATAGTCAATAGGGTCCATTATGTGCCATTATTATTATTGCTATTTTTTAGTCACACATTTTTTTGTTTTTTAACCAAAAGTGAAGAACAACACCACAAAAAAAGTATGAGTTTAATAAGTTCCTGTTGAAGTATCACCGTACAGGTACAGCGGAAGGAGGGGTTATAAATATGGCGCCCACGCCGTGTCGCAAGCACAGCAGGCACCACAGCCGCCGGGTCTCTGCTGATTCAAACAGCAGAGGCCCGGGCTAATGTCTGCGACCGGCGATAACACTGATCGCGGTCACTGAAACCTTTAGATAGTAACATAGTAACATAGTGACCATGGCATCTAAATGCCGTAAAACTGGAAGTACATATGGTTTTTCCACGCAGATTCCTGTGCAAAACACAATATAGTACAGTACAAGCAAAGTGTATGAGAACACACAAATGTACACTTGGCGGATTATTTCCTTGAGGAAGTTGACCTGCATTGCTGATTTTTAAATCCGCAGCAATTATGATTGAGGTTTTGACTGCGCATTTCACTCTTTTTAATGGAAGGGTGAGATCTGCTGCAAAAACCGCATCTAATCCACACCATAAATCCACACAGAAATTCTTATATGCGTTCTCCCGCACTGATGTGCAGGTGGCATTAGGCCCCACAAGTCCCTGGCAGTGATCACTTCTGTGACAAGATGGTCAGTGGTTCATCCATGAAGATGTCTGTGAAGTATCCGTGTTTGGTTCGAGTGCCCGTTTTTCGCTCTCCGTATGTCATCCATATTTCACTAACACTGCTCAGCTGAAAATTTATATCCAGAGCATCTCTTACCAATGGTCCGTGAAAAGCACTGACCAAACAATGATGACATCCATGTTATGTCCGTGGTTTTCACTGACCCATAGACTTTAATATGCATAATAAGGGATCCGTAATCACAGGCAAAAATAGGGCATGGACCCACAGTGTGAACACACGCATTAAAGTCCACGGGGATATGTGAAAATGACATAGGCTGGTAAAATAGAAACTCCACAATGAAAATCTTTCTTTCAGTCTAAGGGTACGACTACAATGCGCAGTCGTGAGGAAGAACTGTGCAACCAGTTAGGCCGCAGCTCCCTGCTATTTAACTAATGAAGACCACACTTCAATACCATGTGACTATTAAGAATTCTGACCACCTATACAGTGCAGTCTTCATTAGTTAAAGGGGTATTCCGGTAGGTACAAGTTATCCCCCACCCACTGATCATGAAAAAGGGGACCCCATACCCCCTGCAGGCCCCTTGTTGCTCCCCTAAAATGACTGGAGCGGCAGGTCATACATGTCCATGGACGCATTTATTTCTTTAAAGTTCTGGAGATAGCCGGACTCGGCCGCTGTACTTGGGTTTGTGACATTTTTAAGGGCTTTTTTTGGCATAGTGAATTACCCACAATGTCTTGTAGGGCTAGGTCAGCCAAACCTAATGATATCCTTCACTTAGTGATCACACTTGTCAGTGAGCTGACTATGCAGGAACCTGGCCTGTTAACAAAGAGGGAGGGAGAGGGGCTGGAGGGGGGAAGCAGGAGGAGAAAGGGTGCACAGAATAGCTCGGGCCCTCCCTCTGTGCACATAATCACTCATTTGCATATGCCTGAATGAGGCAACAGATCACTAAGTGAAAGGTATCATTACAATGAGAACTAGCCCTACAAGCTATTGTGCCTGGTGAAAGACTCCCTTTGAGGATGCAGATTGTGCTTTATGGGTTTTCCAGGACTTTTTAATGACCTATCCTTAGAAGTCAGACCCCTGCAGTGTTGGACTGGGGTGCCTAGGGCCCTCCCAGTAATATTTATTTTGGGGGCCCACATACAATATTACCTGCTCACACAGCAGCAAGATGCTACCAGATGACTGACTATGGGGGTCCCTGCAGCAACTTTGAGTAGGTAGGTCTGGCGGAGAAGAGGACACTGGCAGCTTTCCTCTATACATAGAAGTTATCTCAGCTCTGATTGTGTCTATAATAATACACTGGGGAGTTTCTTTAATAATCTATCAAGTTTTTTATATGAACATAGGCTGGTTGAGGTGCTGTACATTGAATATATGTATGTAGTGCACTAAGTCTACTGTGTTATGTGCCACTTGTGCAGGGGGTGGGAGACTAGGGGCCCACCTTTCTCAGGGGCCCACTAGAGCCAGTGGGTCAGTCCGAGCCTGGACCCCTGTTGTTCTGATATTGATGACCTAAAGATAGCTAATTAATAAGTACGTTCTAGGATAGCATACATCATTAGGGCAACCCCTTTCTGTGTTCTGTGCAGCAGAATGGCAGCAACGGACTGAAGAATACACTATACAGGACAATTTACAGACCGGAAGTTTAGTCCATTGAAAAATCATCTCACCAAAGCGTTTTTTTTGTTTTTTTTTTGCTGCAGAAATTTACACCAAAAATACCCACAAAAAAGCTGCTACGAATGGCTATTTTTACAAATAAAACTCTGTGAAACCATCCTTAACCCCTTCTGTCCCAGCACCGTACATGTACACTGGAAGGATAGGTTTTAAATATGGCAGGCAGGTGCCATAGCTGCCGGGTCTCGCCCGGGGCTAATGTCTGCGACCGGTGATAACACTGATCGCGGACACTGAAACCTTTAGATGCGATGGTCATATTACATAATCTGAAACATTTTTGCATTTAAATCTGTATGTAAGACACTTGGATTTCGCGGCAGATTTGTCCTAGGCCGAAATTTCAGGTGTCTGTTAGAGATGAGCGAATCATTCAAAATTTTATTCGCCGAACATTCGTCAAACTTTTCATAACATTCGTATATTCGTAGATGCGTACAAAATATACGTTATTATGTGGCGTTTAGCAAACATTCGCGCACTAATAGCGAACGTTCAGTTTTAAAAAGTACGCAACTTCCTTGAACATGTACGCATGAGCGTACAAATTGCATACGAGTCCTCCGCGTACTATTGTCTAGCATTACGTAATACGCAGGCACGCACGAGCGAAGGTTTGAAAATGGCATCCTGGATCCTCATCATTTAGCTCTGCAGAGCTGAAATACATGATCTGGCTGATGGACCGGCAGGATTACGATGGCACACACCACCACCCGAACCAGCATAAAAAGGAGGTGATCCAGCAGGTGATCCAAGGCTTGCGCCATCGTTTCGACACTGTGCGGACCCCGGGCCAGATCCAGCGGAAATGATCCGATCTGAAGTTTAAATGCCCAGAGCGGCTTAATGAGATCCGTGCAGCGATACGGCAGGGTGAGTAAGTTAACTTACAATATATCTGAAAAGTAAAAACATGTTAAAAAATTAGTGTACTGTATTGTATATATACCAGCAGTGAGTTCCAATAATGAAATAAGTATAGAAGGACAACGTGGGCGGTGTGCGTAGTGCGCTGCAGTAATTTTCTTTCATGCTAGGCCACGCCTCTAACTCGACCCAAACAAGTGAAGGTATTCTCAGATACGTGCCCCTTCACAGTAATTTGCCTTAGGCTACTTTCACATATGTGGTGGTAATCAGGGGCGTTGCTAGGGTAGCAAAAGATCCAGGGCCCAAGCCCCAATGCATATGGCCCAATTCTCTAAGTTGACCCTCCTTCGCACACCTCATTGTACTGTATTTGCTATACAGCAGCACATACCTCTCACATCCAGTACCTCCCAGATAACATCTCCTCTGATGTAGATCTTCTCTGTCATCATCTTCTCCATTTGGTCCGGACAACTTCTCTCAGCCGCCTCGTCTCTGCAGAGTGTGACACACAGACATCTTAGCTTCCTCACTTTTGTTTCATCCCCCAACCTGGAGTCCTCCTGCTGCTCGCTGTGCTCTCCAGTACCACCAAATACTGTCCTGAAGAAATATGAGTGCCCCCCATAGTGCTCCTCAAAGTCCCACCAATAATAATTCCCTTCTAGAATGCCCTCATTAGTAATACTGCCCCCTACAGTGCCCCCAACAGTAATAACGCTCCCCAACAGTGCCTCCATCAGTAGAAGAGCCTCCAGTATTAATAATACCCTCACAGAGCCAAATAAGGCCCCCTATTGTTCCCCCAGTGGTAATAAAGCTCTCTATAGACCCCTCAGTAGTAATAAGGCCCCCAATAGTGTACATAGTAGAAATAAGGCAGATTTAAAAGTCCACCCTATAGAGCCCTCAGTAAGTAATAAGAACGCCTAATGTCCCCTGGATTTAAAATGCCCCTGCAGTTTTCCCTGCAGTGCCGCCAGTATTTATATTGCCCCCTACTGTTATAATGCTCTGCGTGAAGTGCCCCCGGTAGTTATATTCCTCCATGTAGTGTCCTCAGAAATTATAATTCCTCAGCCCCTCCACCATACAGTCCCATGTAAATAGTACTCTTTCCCTCCCTCTTCTGTCCCATATAAATGACATCACACCATCTCTCCAGCCCCATCCAAAATACAGTCCCATGTACATAATATCAACATGCCCTAGCCACCTCCAACATACAGTCCCATGTAAATAACATCTCTCCAACACACAGTCCTATGTAAAAAAAAATCACCATGCCCTGGCCACCTCCAACATTGAGTCCGATTTAAATAACATTACCGCCTCCCACTCCAACATACAGTCTCATGTAAATAACACCCCTCCCTTCAGCCCTAATAACTAGAACTCCCAGCATTGCTTTGCCTCTCACTTACCTCTACTCATGCCGCAGACCTCACCACAGGTTCTTCCCCAAGTTAACTTCACTCCTGAACACCATTCACTCCTCCACTGGTCACATGACAATGACATCATCAAAGGTCCTTCTCAACAACAGCCTATTGCACTGGTCAGATGGACTGTGATGTCATCACAGGTCCTTGAGATTTTCCAGTGCATTAGATTTAATTGTATTTCCTTCCTGAGGACGGCAATACAGTTATATCTAACAGGCAGGACATTCGGGCCTGGAAGAAAACATCAGGGGCCCAGGCCCTGAATGTTTTAGCCTAACAACGCCCCTGGTGGTGATCCTGCAGGCTGTTCTGCAGTATTTGTCCTGCCAATTCCAGGTGTTCTTGCCGAATAGCAGCCAGATCAGCGCCGTCCCCCATTATTGTTATTGGTGCTGGCCGTTCTCCTGTTTGTGTCAGGCAAATGCACTAGTGTGAAAGAAAGTACTCTTAGATATATGCCCCTTCAAAGTTAGCGCTTCCTCCTCCTACACACAGACTCAAAGACGTGCCCATGCTGCAGCTAATGTGAGTGGGCGATCAAAAGTATTCCCACCGCACCGTGTTAACGATATTAAGAAATTTATTGCGACGATAACGATATCTTTTGCGATAAATACCTATTTAGAAGAAAAAAATGGATATGATATGGCCCCCCTCACACCCATAACATCTTCATAGTAGTATAGTGTTAGTATTCAAGAGTCATCATATAACGTGTGTATGGATTTATGTTCCAGACCAACGTCAACGACGGCGTCACCAGGGTCACCTACACCGCCAGCGTCATGCCCGGACGGCCCCTACAGTACCTTCAGCTTCTAGTAAGTGTAAACATATTTAATTTATTTTAAATCCAAGCTACGTGGGAGTGCAGCTGCATGGATATAAGAGCACTAGTGGTTAGGAATGGGATCATCCAGCCCTAAACTATTCCCATATATGAACATCAGAAATTACAACTGTTCATTAGAGTTGAATGTAATGCCATTATTTAATGTTTTTTGACAGCTGCTGCACCACAGAGGAGCGCCTCTCACCCTCCTCCACCCCAGCAAGAGAGGACCCCACCTGCCCCTCCAACACCACCAACCCAACTTCCAGAGGTAGAAGGTAGGTAAAATAAAAATTGTAATGGGTGGACCTTCTGTCATCAAAATATAAGCTACATTTATGTTTTGTATCTTTTGTAGCTCCAACCGTCAGGGAGCAGTTTTCCCCATAACCATGGGAAGACCACGCAGTGTGGGTGTCCAGTAAGTACAAATCCTAAACTGACCATGTGGGGTCTTCTCAGTGAGCAGTTGAAAGAAAAAGAAGGCTCAATACAGATACATGTCACTGAATAACTGGTTCCAGTAGATATATCAAATATATAATGACATACAATTGCTAAAGTATTCTCGGATCCAGGTTCTGGTTTTAAATTTTAGATTTTTTTCATGGGACAACCACTTTTGCTCGATCATACTAGTTATATTACTGTTTCCACCCCTACAGATATCCCCACTGACTTTGAAGTGGAGGCAGCCTTACGCTGCTTCGGGACCGGGCTCCATGCTGCTTATTCGTGGCCTGTAGCTGGAGCACCAAGAGCTGCAGGAGATGATGGCCAAACGTTGGCAAAGGCTGGCGTAACCTTTTTTTTGTTTATTATATTATTTATTATTTGTAAAAAGTTATTATTTATTACTAAAGTATTCTTGTAAAACTTTTGTTTTGAGTGTTTTGTTAACCCTTTAACACCTTCCTGACATAGTGTGAAGAAGACAGGGATGCAAGTTTAGGCCAAAGGCTAAAAAAATTGTCCCACGGCCATTTTCCCGTACTAATGAACACAGCGGTGTCTGCCGGCCGAAGTATTAATAAATTACGCACACTCCGGTTCACTGATTACAATTTACAGTAAAAGAAAAAGCCTTGGCTTTTTTGTACAACAAGCCTATACATTCTGCCTTGTAACATAGGCAGTGAAAATTATATATGAGCTTTTCATGGCTGCCCCAGCCAGTAGTAGTAGGGGCCGGGTATTTCAGCAGAGAGTGATTGGTAAATACAACTTGTAACGGGAGGCGGAGGTAACTACAGTGTAAAAATTCTATTTTTTAATTTAATTTCTTTGTTGTTTTTTTTTTTTTTTTTTTTAATATATATATATATATATATATATATATATATATATATATTTTTTTTTTTAATATATATATATTTTTTTTTGGGGGGGGGATTAAAGGCTGAGGCTCCAAAGCAAATTTAAGAATACTAAATAGAACTATTAGTAACAGTAACAACAGCTCTCCTGCTAAGCGTAGAAAACGGAGGCGGAGGTAAACAACAGTGTTTGGTTTTTAAAGGGTTTTGGTTTGGAGACGTCGGGTTCGAACAGCCCATGACACAAGATGTTTGGCAGTAACGTTATGGGCTGGCTGACAGCAACAGTGGGAAGACACTCTGCCCTATTCTGCCCTGCAAGGCCTGATCTAATCACCAGCCTCAGCAAGAGGAGTATGAAATTCGGATGTAATCCAGCCTTTATTCATTTTTATAAAGGTGTTTTTTTGCACACTGCCCGGTGACAGATTTGTCCTTTTGGGTGTCACCACCCCCCCAGCGGCACTAAGAACTCTGACATGACACTTGAGGCTCGGCAGGAAAGAAGCCCTAGTGCATAGTTGGACAGTTCCGGCCACTGTTGTAATCTGCCTGCCCAGAAGTCCAGGGGGTCTGAGAAGAGGCTTTGTGAGCCAGACTAAAGGTACACCTGAACCTGCTCATTGAGGCGGTTGATCTGGGCCTGCTTACTTGGCTGCAGCTCTTGGGAGGCAGAGAAAAATTGCTGCATCATACTCATTAGGCTTAACTGGCTGCTGCTGATTGTGGCAGGAGGTGGATGACTTGGCTGGACCTTCTTCTCAGACACGTTGGCAGCAGGCTGGGGATGGCTGAAAGCTGTGGCCAGGTTACAACATAGCTTCTCCCGCAATGATGCTAATTTCTCCTTCCTTTCCGGTGGAGGAAAAAAAACCCACATGTTGGATTCATACCGCGGGTCCAGAAGCATCGCCAGCCAGTATTTGTCTGTCTGCCTTATTTTTAGGATACGCCTGTCACTCCATAAGCATGTGAGCATACAGCTCGCCATCCTGGCCAGCGTGCCCTATGAGCCAGTTCTTTCCATCTCAGCCTCTCTCAGGAACACTTCAGTGTCCCTGAAAGTCTCATCATCATCAGCCTCCAGACCCTCCAGCTGTGTCTCCTCCTCCTGGTCAACATCGTCATCCTCATTAAAATCCTCCTCCTCACCCCCCTCCTCTAACTGAAGCTCCTCATCCTCATCCTCCTCCTGCTCTGCAAGGGAATTTTGGAGTTGGGGCTCCCCTACAGTGACAGCATGGCGTGCAGACAGATGGCAAGGATTTCCTTCCCCCATTGCCCCCTGCTGCATGAGCGTGAGTGTCTTTTCCAGCACAAATATTAGTGAAATTACGTTGTTCACACCGCAGCTATCCTGGCTGACCAATTTTTTTGGCTTCTTCAAAGGGCCTTAGAACAGTGCAGGCATCTCGGACCAGCCTCCACTGCCAGAAATCAAAGCCACACCTGCTCCCTATGGTGGAAGATTCTGGCTGCTGTTGGACAAAATTGTCCACCGCTCTACGCTGCTCAAGGAGCCACTTCAACATATGAAGAGTGGAATTCCACCGGGTTGGCACATCACCTATTAAGCGGTGTGGCGGAAGACCGTTTTGTTGCTGCAGTTACAGCAGAGCATGGCGAGATACATATGAATGGCTCAAATAAGTGTAAAGCTTCCACGACTTTGCCAGCACTGTGCGCAGGCCAGTGAATGTTTTGAGAAATCTCTGCACTACTAGATTTAGGACATGTGCCATACAGGGAGCATGCGTGAATTGACCCAGGTTTAGCGCTGCCACTATATTTGTCCCATTGTCACTCACTACCTTGCCCTCTTCCAGCTGGCGTGGAGACAGCCAGTGCGCTATTTGCTGCTTCATGTAATGCAGCAAGCGCTGGCCTGTGTGGCTCATACTGCCAAGACAAACTAAGTCTAACACTGCATGGCAGCATTACTCCTGGCACATATGATATGAAGGAGGGGGGATAACTCTCTGCCCTGACGCCCCAGCAGGCGAACTGCCCGTGGAGGTGGAAGCAGAAAGTTGTTGGGTGGTCTGCTCCAATCCTGGCTGGAAAGCGCGTGGAGGTGCCAACAGCAATTGGCCCGGTTGCTGGGGGGTTCCTGCCTCGTTGCCACTAAATACATTCAGTCAGTGGGCAGTAAAGGACATGTATTGCCCCAAGCCATAAGCACTGCTCCAGGTGTCCACCATGATGTGCATGGTGCTGCAGAGAGAGAGCTGCAGGAAGTGTCTAATATTGTCAGCCACGTGGGAGTAAAGGGCAGAGATAGCTTTTTTGGAGAAGAAATGTCGACTAGGGACCTGCCAGCGTGGCTGAGCGCAAGCCATTAGCTCCCTAAAAGCTGGGCAGTCAACCAACTGCTTCCTGGCCAGGCACTCGGCAATGGACCACTGCCGAATAAGAGGAGGTGGAGACATGCACACAGTAGGCGATGAGGTGTATGTACTAGTTACACCCCTGGATGCGGGCTGAGCTACGGCCCTGGATGCGGCCTGCCTGACAGAAGGGACCCCGGGAGAAGTAACCAGCTCTTCAGTATTAATGGGCTGCTCTAAATTGCCGGCATGACGCCGCTTCAGATGGTTCCACAGAGCAGAGGTCCTGACATTTGTGGCTTTCCCACAGCTCAATTTCTGTTTACACAAATTACACGTGGCCATACTGCTGTCCCCCGGCAGAGTGGTGAAATACTTCCACACACCTGACGTGCGCCCTCCACAGCTAGCCAAGCTTGTAGCCCTTGCACGCTTACACCCTGGTGCCGGCCCCACTATACTTGGGGTCTCGCTAGTTCCCAAGGAAGGACTGGCCCTGGGCCTAACACACCTCTGCCCTCTGTTGCTGCCACTACTACTACCACCCTCCTCCTTGGAGATCAAACCCTCCTCACCAGCCCGATCCGCCTCCCAGGTCCTCTGGTCTAACACATCAGATTCATCATCAAACTCCTCACCACCACATTTGTCGGACGGCAAATTAGGCTGTTCCCCACCAACCGACAATTCTGGGCAGTCCAAACTGACTGCCCTCTAAGAAATCCTCAGGGAGGCTGTCCTCTATAACAGATTATGCGGAGGGGTTCGGTGGCCTTTTATTTTATAAATTGCAGAAGGGACACCACTAGGAGGGTGCACAAAATGACGGGCCTTGCTGGAGCAGAATGGTGGAGCAGGACGAGTCTGACCCCTGGCTACATATGGATACTGTATCTGTATCAGCAGATGACAGATCATCCGGTGAGATGAGCATGCCAGCCACTCCACTACCTCATCCACTTTCTCCTCCACTACAATTTTGCCCCTTGGTTGGTTAGCCCGGTGGAACACCGGCCAAGTATTACGAATACTACAAGTAGAAGCTCCTGCTACAGGTGCTTTGGCACTGCTGCCCTGTGCCACCTTCTCCTTATTTTTAGAGCTCGAGGTCTGGCTGGAACTGGACCCCTTTTGCTTATCCATTCCAGACATTTTTCACTTCACTCTGTGGCCCTGTAGCTGGTCTTTGTCTTTGTCCCTGTCTCTCTCCCTATCTCTCTCCCTGTCTCTCTCCCTGCCTGATTAATTACTAGCCCTGCACTGGCCCTGCATTTGCCCTGCAGTATCCCTGATGTGTAATATGGATTTCCTGAACAATTACACCCCAATTTCTACAACATAGGTCTCAGTGTCTCAGAACTTCACACACAGTGCTTCTGCTCGTCACTGGCTTACCGAGCCTCAGCCAATCAGAGCAAGCCCTGCCCACTAGGTCAGGTGACCGCTTTCTTCCCGGGCTTTTGCACACGAATAACGAACTAACAGTAAAAGTTTGCTAATTACTTGAATTCGTACACAACAGCGTATAGAGTAACTTATACATAGCATTAGCGTACAATTTATCGGACAAGTACGTAGCGAATGCGTAGAAAGCCTTAGGAACATTTTCGAATCTTAAAGAAGCGAATCACCTAATATTCTGTGTAAATCCAGATCACAGAAATAACACCTAGATCAAGGATCAGTACCCTTCGGCACTCCAGCTGCTGTGAAACTACAATTCCCAGCATGCTCCATTCATTTCTATAGGAGTTCGGAGAAGAGCAGAGTAAGTATGCATGCTGGGAGTTGTAGTTTCACAACAGCTGAAGTGCCGGAGGTTGCCTACCCCTGACCTAGATAGTAGTATTGTGGCTATAAAATGAGACCACTATCACCGAAAAGAGCAATTAAAAGATAACTTTTAATCAACTAAATAATTAAAAAATACAATCTCTGAATTACCCACAAGTACATGAAAAATTAAATATAGTGGTGTCCGGTTACGTAACCGAAAATTATAATGGGCAGGGGAGGCTATCCCTAAATGCCCTGATACACCCTACACGGATACAGTAGAAACATATCTAAATCTAGCACAACAGGTGAACAGTATGTTTTTGGGGATAAAGTACAAATCTTAGAGAGTTTAGATGTGACTTGGGCAAAATCTATAATATTTTCTCTTTTGTTTCAAACTCTGTTGGTAAAGAATTCTCCACCCGGCTTGTTAGCTCAGTTTTGATTGCTTTCACAGTTGTTAATGCAATGAAAAGCCCAATAAAGTTGAATATTTATTTGTTTAGCCTGAGGGCAGTCTTCTGACTGAAGAACAATAAAATACCTGGGGGTTTGGTGCCCTTGTCATTTCTCCCATACACTGTAAAGAAAAAACCTTTTGTGTATTTTATTCCCCTCGCTCATTTATCTGTGATTCTCGGGTAACTGAAAAGGACCCAGCTGCAAAATGAATTTTACAATTTTTTAGATTTTTTTTTCAGTACTGCTGCCATGATCTCATAATGTAAATGTAAATTCCCTGTTTGTCGCCCCGTCTGTCATATCTAAACCTATGTTAAAGATTCAGAGCCATCGGACACTAATTCTAATTGATTATTTCATTTCCTAACATGCATCAATAGATACAAATGTTCTAAATTCTAGGTAGATTAAATACTAGTTGATCCAGGAAGATCTGAAGTATTTCTTTTACGGTTCATGCACACAACCATATGTAATTTGTGGTCCACAAAAAACTGATCTGCAAAAAATAAAACAGCTGGCCCCCTAATAGAACAGTATTATCCTTGTCTGTAATGCGGACATGTTCTATTTGTTTGCCGAACGGAAACACGGACATACGGAAATGGAATGCACACGGAGTAACTTCCGCTTTTTCTTTTGCGGACTCATTGAAATGAATGGTTCCATATACTGTCTGCAAAAAAAAAACAGAACAGACGAAAGAAAATATGTTTGTGTGTATGAGTCCTAAGGCTAGGGCCACAATAAGTTGCGCAACATATAGAGTACAATTACACTGTACCATGTGTCGTGCGACATTCATGTCGTACCAATGTCGCAAACATATTTTATAATGCTAGTCTATGGTGTAGCACTGCAACATGCTGCGACAATGCCTGCGACAACACAGTCGCACAAAAATCCATCTTGGATGGGTTTTTTGTGACCATCGCAGTCACAGCATGTCTCATGCCGCAGTGCTACACCATAGACTCTATAGATTCTATATAGTCTATAGACATTATAAAATATGCTGCACGACATTGGTGGGACAAATAGTCGCGCAACAAATGTCTGCTTGTCTAGTAGGACCCTTAGGCATAAGTCCCAGACTTCCCTTGTTTCCACGATTGTTCTGCCAAATGCACGCCAAATAGGCCATTGTTTAATGGGTGTTTCTGGGTATGCTTAAGGGCTCATGCACACGAACGTGTGTGGCCTGTACCTGTATTGTGGGTCCGCAATATACGGGCACTGGCCGTATGCATTCTGTATAACGGATGCGGACCCATTCACTTGAACACTCTGCAAGATGCAGAGTGTTGCGGAGCTGAGGCATGGAGAGGAAGCCCACGGAAGCACTACAGAGCACTTCTGTGGGATTTCGGTCCATGCCACCCACCGCAAAAAAATAGAACGTATTCTTTTTTTTTGTGGTGCCGTCTGAATCTTGCGGATGGTGGACCCATTGAAGTGAATGGGTCTGGATCCACAAGCGGCGGGCACACGGCAACACAGACAAGGGGCGCACACATTCGTGTGGATGAGCCCTAAGGTGAATACCTGGCTATTGCGATTTGAGGGACACATTCACAGCTGAAAAGAAAATACTAGAAAGCTAACTATAATAGTAAGCTTAACCTGTGTGAGAATACACCGCCCACACCCAATTAGCACTATTTGGGGTGAAGGTTTTAACATAGCAAGAATGAAAAAAGACACTAGTCCATAAGGATGAATTTACTATGCTACAACGTTGATCCAGAAGTAGGCAAAAACACTATGGAGGAGTTGAAAATGACTTCATATTAGGGAGGGTGCGAATAGCTCCCAACCTCATGTTATTTCAGTTGAATGGGGAAGGTGTTCCCCAACGACCTCTAAGACCTTGATCACATGACATATTCCCTGATGTATAATTTCAGTAGAAGGCTCTGAGATATGACACAGCATAGCTATGTGGTCCATAGGCCCCAACTGAAAAACAAAACATGGCCACGCAGTATATTTTTTCGGGTGGCCCACTGTATAGGAAAGTGCAGCAGATTTCCAAAGCATATCCGTCTGACAAAGGCCAAAAAGACGCTGGAGCTGTTCAATACAATATTTTTGAAAAATAACAGGGTCAATTAAAGAAAGTTACCCTATATTTTGTTAAGGGGATCGGTCATTATTTTATACTGTCCTAAATTAAGAGCAAAAAAAAAAAAAAGGCAACAGGTCCTCTTTATGAAAATGGCAATAAGCTCAATAAACTTTTGCCCTGAAGTGCCCTAGCATGAGCTCAGGTTCAGATTTGTATCTATGGATAAAGCCTCTATAGGGATTGTACAACACTCCACTTACTAAACTGTATCACATCACGTAAATGAAATGTGACAGATACTGTAATATATAGACTTGATGTGGACTTCATACATTGAATCTAATAACAGACCGACCAAAGCCAAGCAAAATATTTCATTCATGCCAAATATCAATGTAATCTATCTGGATCATAAGCAACATAAAACTGTATAAATTAAATTATTCAGATAATGTAATCTGATACAGTGTCTGTTTCTTCTTATGAGTTGCTTTACTGTTGACAACCTATTGGAATTAAAGTTACTCTGTCACCGATATTTGGCCCATATAACTAATACTAAGGTGCACCCAAACATTGTTATGCCTATTTAGCCAATCAGGGGCCAAGTTAGTGAATCTCCTAAGCCAGTGATTGTCTAAACAGGGATCTCCTGCCTTTTCCTGAGTGTCAAGTCAGGACCAGAAAGCAAAGCTCAGCAAGTGCCAGTAAGTGTTGGAACGTCAATAGGAGAGTAATGCTTATTTTATTAATTTGACACCATTCTGTGCCTTATCTAAAAATATTTATCCTGCAAGCCCTTTAATAAAAATGGTCAGTGATTGGGATCCCCCTTATTAGCCAGAGCAGGGAATCGCTGTAAAGACCAGCTCTCTGTAGATATATGCACTGTGCACACGTGGCAGATTTGTGCCCTTATGTTGGATGAAAATGTTTGCATGCCAAATAGTTCCCTTGGTGATAATTAGTTTTGAGTTAAATGAAGCATTCAAAGTGGAATTTAGTCTGAAGTTTAGAAAAATTTCAGTTCGCAACCAATCCGAATCTCCTTGCGGTTCGTGGTAACGAACCCGGGTTTTCCTAAAATGGCGGCTGCTCGTGTTACAAAGAAAAAGTGTAGAGAAGACAAGCCCGGGAACACAAGATCACTTACAATGCCATACAGCCAGCCAATCCAGAGATAGCCATCCCCTGTGATGTCACAGTCCTATAAAACCCTCATCCCGCGCGGTCTTCACCATTGTCCTGTGAGCTGAGCATAGGGAGAGACATGGCAAGCGCTCATGCACTATGGACAGTGTTACTGAAAACAATTAATAGAAGAATTCAATAACAATAAGATGGAAGCCTTTATTATTCCAGTTCCCAGTGTGCCAACCAATACCATCCAGTCTGCACCCCTTAGGGGGGCCAGGTCTTATTGTGACCATCCTCATCTTTTGCTGGCTTTACTTCCTAGAAAAGTCAGCAAAATGCAGAGAGGGGAGGAGCTTGATATTCCTGATGATATATTCTTGTCGATATTACATGATGTGGAAAAAGAGGAAAAGAAGATGGCAGGAGAATCAATCCTGAGAATATAGGGGACACAGCATTAGTATAGTGCTGTGTCGCCTTCTAAGTTTTCCCTGCACATCTCTGTAGCTGAGGGACACCGATCAGGAGAGAAACAGAAAATTAAGCACAGCACCCAAAAATTGGACTCCAACAAACTATACAGTGATTACATTTCCTATCCATATGCCATCACTTCATGACATAGGAAAATCCCTTTAAATTGGTTGTGCATGTTTGGTTTTTGTCATCCGCCTTCCTTCTGGGCAGATCTGTGAAGGGAAGCCTACTTAACTTCTTCCCATCGCTGCTCCCAGGTCCTTCCCTCTTTGGCCTCCAATGCTCCGTTCACATCCCTGAATTTAAACTTCCAGTTTGACAACACTGCAGCCAATAACTGGCCTCAGCAGAGACCTGCTCACCTCATGTCACTTGACCATTTAGCAGAGCAGAGCACTGGAGTTTAGAGAGCACAGGTACAGTGCCTTGCGAAAGTATTTGGCCCCCTGGAACTTTTCAACCTTTTGCCACATTTCAGGCTTCAAACAAAAAGATAGAACATTTTAAATTTTTGGTGAAGAATCAACAACAAGTGGGTCACAATTGTGAAGTGGAACGAAATTTATTGGATCATTTAAACTTTTTTTGTAATAATAAAACTGAAAAGTGGGGCGTGCAAAATTATTGGGCCCATTTACTTTCAGTTCAGAAAACTCACTCCAGACGTTCATTGAGGATCTCTGAATGATCCAATGTTGTCCTAAATGACTGATGAAGATAAATAGAATCCACCTGTGTGTAATCAAGTCTCCGTATAAATGCACCTGCTCTGTGATAGTCTCAGGGTTCTGCATCATGAAGACCAAGGAACACACCAGGCAGGTCCGTGATACTGTTGTGGAGAAGTTTAAAGCCGGATTTGGATACCAAAAGATTTCCCAAGCTTTAAACATCCCAAGGAGCACTGTGCAAGCGATCATATTGAAATGGAAGGAGTATCAGACCACTGCAAATCTACCAAGACCCAGCCGTCCCTCTAAACTTTCATCTCAAACAAGGAGAAGACTGATCAGAGATGCAGCCAAGAGGCCCATGATCACTCTGGATGAACTGCAGAGATCTACAGCTGAGGTGGGAGAGTCTGTCCATAGGACTACAATCAGTCCAACACTTCACAAATCTGGCCTTTATGGAAGAGTGACAAGAAGAAAGCCATTTCTCAAAGATATCCATAAAAAGTCTTGTTTACAGTTTGCCACAAGCCACCTGTGAGACACACCAAACATGTGGAAGAAGGCGCTCTGGTCAAATGAAACCAAAATCCAACTTTTTGGAAACAATGCAAAACTATATGTTTGGCATAAAAGCAACACAGCTCATCACCCTGAACACACCATCCCCACTGTCAAACATGGTGGTGGCAGCATCATGGTTTGGGCCTGCTTTTCATCAGCAGGGACAGGGAAGATGGTTAAAATTGATGGGAAGATGGATGGAGCCAAATACAGGACCATTCGGGATGAAAACCTGTTGGAGTCTGCAAAAGACCTGAGACTAGGACGGAGATTTATCTTCCAACAAGACAATGATCCCAAACATAAAGCAAAATCTACAATGGAATGGTTCAAAAATAAACGTATCCAGGTCTTAGAATGGCCAAGTCAAAGTCCAGACCTGAATCCAATTGAGAATATGTGGAAAGAGCTGAAAACTGCTGTTCACAAACGCTCTCCATCCAACCTCAAAGAGCTTGAGCTGTTTTGCAAGGAAGAATGGGCAAGAATTTCAGTCTCTAGATGTGCAAAACTGATAGAGACATACCCCAAGCGACTTAAAGCTATAATCGCAGCAAAAGGTGGCGCAACAAAGTATTAAGGGGGGGGGGCGAATAATTTTGCACGCCCCACTTTTCAGTTTTATTATTACAAAAAAAGTTTAAATGATCCAATAAATTTCGTTCCACTTCACAATTGTGACCCACTTGTTGTTGATTCTTCACCAAAAATTTAAAATGTGATATCTTTTTGTTTGAAGCCTGAAATGTGGCAAAAGGTTGAAAAGTTCCAGGGGCCGAATACTTTCGCAAGGCACTGTACTTATACCATCCTTCGCAGTTCTTCTCAGGTGGGTGGAAGTTTGCTTAATCCCCTCCCCCCCACCCCATTTGTATATGTGACAACCTCTTTAAGCACTGTTAAACACAGCAAATTCTATGCTCGATATACTCCCTTCATCATTCGATATGACTCACGTTGTCATTCATATCAAAACATTATAACTGGTACATTAATAATAATAATTAGCAAATTAAACAGTTACAAACAAAGACTAGTTAAACATATGAATGGTTGAAATGCAATGCATTTGATGGCCATGAAATGCAACAATTTTAAACATGAAAATATAAGCACATCAGCGTAAGTTCACATGGATCAGATTTGTTGCACAAATTTCTGCAGGTGTGTCATTCATCTGAAAGAAGCTTGCAGAAATCCATGCATATGCTGAAGAAACACCTCCAGTCACACTTATGGAATACGTTGTATCCATTCTCACATAAGAAAGTAAATGTACACTTACCAATGAAGAAAATAACTGGAGGAAGATGTCATAACCGCATTTCCAGAATCCATGCTGACATCAACTAAATTTGTATGATTCTATTAAACTGTACTTGGACTGCCAAAAAGGGGTTTATCCAGATTTAAGGCAAGAGCAAGCAGTTCTATCACGATGGACGGTAATGCCTGGAAACTATTTTCCTGACCGGCGTAATCCTTGTGGATATCGTTATTTCAGCTATTAGATTTATGGCATTTTTCCAGCAATGTGATAATTTTCCTCCGTACATTAGTTCATTATGTTTCCTTCATTTCTGCTACATAATCTTAACTCATGTGCTGACAACTCTTCCTTTTCTTGGCTCGGCCACCGCTCTCTCTTTTCAGTGGATGTCAGGCTGACGACTCAGCTGCCTAGATATAATCAACATTTCTACACCATGGGTTATTCATTATCAAAAAATCTAGCTCTGGTTAATATGTGCTTACTTTAACAGCTACAAAAACACACAGATGAGAATGATAGGAAGGATTCAGCGTGCCTGTGAATTGCAATGGACGTGATGTAATGCAGGAAAGAAATCTGCTTAGCACAGAGTTTAATAGAGAAATCTGGTTTAACAACATACAGTATCTTTATATGAAACCTCCCATGTAACGCAAATGGAATCAATATCTTGTCTAAATCCTCACCCCACGGTGCCCTGTCCATTATACTAGCTTCCTCACACTTTGAATGCAGTGATCTTTATTCATGTTACTCTTAAAGGGGTTGTGCAAGAATAGGGGGGTTGAACCTGTAAAGCAAATCTTGTATATCTGCTTCTAGATGTTGGGTCTCCACACCTCCTCTTCCAGACCTGGGCTGCACCGCTGGGCTCCCTCGCTGAAAACACGCAGTTTGACATTGTTATAGTCAATCACTACCCGCTGGGAAGACTGGATTTTCTTGGGTAATTTGATCATTTGTCATGACGTAAGGGCAGTTGGCCATCGCAGCGGCCGGTTTGGTAGATTGGCTGCAGACAATTTCTGACCGGATGTTTACAGCGAGGCATCCCCAGAGGAGCCTGGAAGGTAAGGAGCGGAGACCCAGAACCAAGAAGCAGATAAGAAAGGTTCCCTTTACAGGTCTGGCCAAGTGGAGGGTAGGTTGCCAAAAAAACAAACAAACCCAATCTTGCACAACCCCTTTATTGTTGGGACAATGCTTTATAAAGAAGATAAGAAGTAAAATCTC
Source organism: Rhinella marina (assembly GCA_900303285.1). NCBI lineage: Eukaryota > Metazoa > Chordata > Amphibia > Anura > Bufonidae > Rhinella > Rhinella marina. The sequence continues at coordinate 130,579 of ONZH01017512.1, forward strand.
TAAACACTCATCAGGTCTCAGGAAAATGGGCAATGATTCTTGGACAAGCAAAATTTAATGGTCAGGACTAGTATCTTCTCCAAGCTAAGGGTATTGTGTCATCATGCCATGTTCTGGCTATCATGGAGCAATCTGGATTTTTTTGATCAAGTAGAAGACATTTAAATAAAGAAAATTGTAACAAAAAAGTCACCACTATTGAAAAAGTGGATCAAGTGATTCCAAAATATGGCACTTCTCATATTTCCCAATGTATTTACAGCAGACAACTGACATCAATATAATTATAAATCTTCTGCATATAGCTCTGAATTACTGCTTCCCTTCAGATAACTTATTACAAAGCTGGCTGCCTGCAGCCACCACTAGGGGGAGCTCAGTGCACAGGAATATATACAGCTACCACTGTCTGAAATAGAAGCTGCAATAATCTCTTTGCACTTAGCTCCCCATAATGGTGGTTGCATAGAAATGCAGTATTTTCATATCTGGAAGAAAAGCAGGAGTTCAGTGCTGGCTGCTTTCTTAACTTAAACGGCACTACACCTGTTCACAGTCTATTTACTCTAATGGGCTGAGTTGCAATACCAGGCACAACCTATGGATAGGAGTGGCACTGTTTCCAAAAGATAGCACAGGTCCTATTTATAGCTCTTTGTGTTATCATTTTAGTATTTTTTATTAGTTTACTTTAAGATTACTTGAATATTTATTGTACAGCTGGCGACTGCAATGATCAGTTATTATACTTACACATGAATGATAAAACACTGTGTATAGTAGACAGAATTGTCTGTCCACATATCCCTGTAATGTCTGCGTTATTTATGGGTGTGACAGGGTATTGATAAGGACTTTCTACAAATGGAGGCTGGTATTGTGCTCCTCAGTTAATATAGTTAATGGAGAAATCAATACACATTTCCAAGCTAACTGCCAGATTGATCAGACAAGTAGCTGGAGAGCGTCTGTCATGCAAGCACACGTAATCCCTTTTTACAGGACCAATGTACTTCTGCATTCTGTAATCCAATTATTCTCCACACAAGTCCCTAAGTGGCTTGTTGACTTTTCTAAATCATTTATAGGCTAGTTGTAATACAAGCTGCTTCATCTCCTTTATATCCAATATTGGACATGTACTTGTAAGGTTCTTCTCCTACAAGAAAATATAGGGGGTCACTTATTAAGACTAGCGTTTTAGATTCCGGTTGTAATAAAGCCCTATAGCTGGCGGTGGATCTGCATAACTTATGTAGAGGCGCCACCACTTCTAAATGTAAGGCAGTTTCCAAGCTGTCTTACATTCACACCTTTTTCTACACCTGAAACAGGCGTAGAAAATGGTAAATGAGATGGGTCTGCTGGCCCGTCCCCTTCCCTGCGTAAATTAGGCGTATTTCAGTTTGATAAATGACTCCCATATTCTTTTGCCCTAAGCACTGTGATAATTAGCGCTGACCAAATTGAAGTCCATGAAAATTCAATTCGCCGCAAAGCCAACTTTCCTCATGCTTCGTGGTAGCGAATCGATTTTCTCTGAATGGCGGGAAAAATAAAAAAAATCATACTTACCTCATCTGTTTGAGAGCAAACTCCTGTGCACGGTGACGTAAGATGTCATCATGGGGCGCGCAAGATTTTGTGCTAGATCTTCATCAAGATGGGGCGGTGGCTGGCAGGTAAGTATGATTTTCTTTCTTTATTTTTAAAAATTTTACACTTTAATATTAACGTCAGATGCCGCAATCAACTATGAACGAGGCATCTGTGGGGTACAATGATGGGGGGGGGGGGGTCTGGGGGTGCAATTGCGCTCCCTGTCATTGCACCCACTACAGAGTCATTCATCATAAAGCAAATTTTTTTGTAAAATCCGGTAAAGCAGCCAAAACAAATTTTCAGTACTTCGCTCATGACTAGTTATAATGTTGCGTTACTGAGAGCTACTATTGATCCTGTTACAGTTGCAATACCCAAGTTGAGCTGTTGAACCGCTACTTGATTGTTCGCTCAGCATACCAAAGCATTTGGGACAACTGCATGCTTCCAAGTTTGTGAGAGCAGTTTGGAAAAAGGTCCTTTTCTGTTCCAGCATGACTGTGCCCTAGTGCACAAAGGATGGTCCATAAATGGATGGTTTGGTGTGGAAGACCTTAACTGGCCGCACAGAGCTTTGACCTCGACCCCATCCAACACATTTAGGGTAAATAAGAATGGAGATTGTGGGTCAGGTCCTTTCATCCAACATCAGTGTTTGACCTCACAAATGTTCTTCTGGATGAATGGGCAAAAATTCCCACAGACAGTCTCCAATATCTTGTAGAAAACTTTCCCAGAAGAGTGGAAGTAGTTTTAGCCACAAAAAGGGGACCAGCTATAAATAATGCCTATGGATATAGAATAGGATGCCATAAAAGCTCCCAGGGGTGGCCTGGGAACTTAAAGTGGCCCTGGAAAAAAACAATGTTGTTGTAGATGGGTCCAAATTGACAGAAGGCAGGGTAACACAAGTAGATGGGGCTAATAAAAGTTGACAGAGTCAGTAATAACACAGTGCAGCACAGAATACCTCCCCAGCAGGTGTCTCTCTGTAGCTGCCACGTTCTGTCCTCCTCCAGATGTCCTGAGATATGAAGCAGGGGGCTCAGGAGGTGAGATGTGGGCCACAACACCAAGCCAGCCCTACCTTTAGCATGCTGCCTGGACTTCCCCTAATAATGACCCCTATTGTGCCTCCAGTAGTATGAACCCAGCTAGAATCAATGAGGAGGGCTCAAGTGGCACTGTGGGGCACAGGCTCACTGGAGAAATTCCCTTTAGACCAATCTGCCCCTGAAAGCTCCTGTGAGTGTAATGTGTAGGTGTCCATACAGTATAGCTGTACACTACTCATATACCATCAGGCAAGGTGTTAATGGATGCTGCATATAAATATGAGTTGAACCACATTGCCTATTGTGTAGATCATGTGAGAGATAGGTTTTTATATATATTGCGTAAAACCTGTACTACTCATCTTTGACCACTAGATGGCAGCTAATTAGCTATGTGAGTCACGTGAACACTCTCTTTGTTTTAAGGTTTCAAGATAGCTGTAGGGGGAGGTTGGAATGTTAATTTGCCTCTTTCAAATTAACCAATGAACTCAGTGTTGAAGTTGGTGAACTAACCCCTTGTGTCAAAGAACCAATCACTCTGCTTAAGTAACACCCCTTTTTGTCCATGTCATACCTACTATATAAGTGACTGTCTCTTTAATAAACTCTCTCTGGCTTGGGGGATGTGAAGTATTTTCCATGAAACCAACTTGTGTTCTGGTCTCATTGTGAAAGTGGTATGAGCATATGCATAGCTATACTTCTAATGATTTGGCACCACACAAAGAAGGTGAAATCATGAGAATTACGATGAGAAGCACATCTTATATATTGCAGTATTAGAGTGCCCTCACACTTTGCAGTTTTTGTGGTGGATTATGTTGCAGATGTTTTACATAATGAAACAGGATGGGTATTTTCTTTGCGAATTATGTTGCAAATTTCTGTGTAAATTACATCTCCATTGAAATGAATAGAGACATTCAGCTACATGAAATTTGACAAAAAACATTATTTGTGTTCTGTTTTGCTGCAGAATTAATATTAATAGAACACAGGTATTGACACATCACCCCCATAGGATACCATAGGTGTTGTCTATATGTTATGGATTTTGTTGCCTGTGCAGGGGTTAATGCTTTACATGGGCGGAAATACTGCCTGTGCGGCCAGTTCAGCTGCACAGGGGCCCAGCACAGGAGGGGACCCTGCACTCACCTTTCTCTTCCAGCCAACATCGAGCACAGCAGGATCATTCAGTGCTCGGTGAGGAAGGTGCTGCCCTTTATTGAGAGGAGATAAGGTCAGCTTAAAGGGAACCTGTCAGCTCTGAAACACCCTCCAAACTAGAGTAAGCGGTGTATAGTGTAAGTGACGTTGAGTCTGGTTATGTAATTTTTATCTTCATACTCACTTCCATCCTGATGTTGTGCTCCCACAAACCTGCAGTAAAATGCACTCAGTGGACTCCAGTGCTCACTCACATAATGGAGAGGACTCAAAGAAGAGTCCAGTGAGTGCATTTTACTGCTGATTTGTGGGAGCACAGCATCGGAATGGAAGTGAGTATGAAGATAAAACTTACATATTTGGATTCAGCATCACTTACACTATACAACGCTTACTCTAGTTCAGGGGGTGTTTCGGAGATGACAGGTTCCCTTTAAGGACCTTTTATGATGTCATCAATGGGAGGAGCCAGATCAGAAAGACTGTACATCCAGCACTGGTGTAGGGAGTTGTTAGTGAGAGAGAGAGAGAAGGGGGAGAGGGAGAGAACTGTATGTATGTAGCAGAGCTGTATGTCTGTAACTGAACTGTATGTGTTATGTATGTAACTGAACTGTGCAGGTAGAAGAGCTGTATGTATGTAGTAGAGATGTGTATAGCACACCTGTATCTGTGCTGTATTTCTGTGTAGTAGAGCTGTATGTGTGTATAGCAGGCTGTTTCTGTGTGTAGTAGAGCTGTATGTGTGTATAGCAGGCTGTTTCTGTGTGTAGCAGAGCTGTATGTGTGTATAGCAGGCTGTTTCTGTGTGTAGTAGAGCTGTATGTATATATGACAGTGCTGTGTATGTATGGTACAGCATGTGTACCAGAACTGTGTGTGTTGCAAACAAATAATTTAGCAGAAAAAGAAGCATGGCCGGACACAACAGAGTAATGGAGACACATTTATTTGGATAGGTACATTTAATTTGGTGACCACTGTAAGGGATCGCTCTCTCTCAGGGGGTCGCAATCACAAATCTTCTGACACACGGGGTTTTAATGTCCAAATGGTGCATTATTTTCACTCTTCAGCATCAACACACGAGAAAAACATGCAAATAAACACCTGCCCGTCTGGGCTCTACCTAATACATGTGTTGGCTCTATCTCACCTATAGAGCACCGTTCACACATGGTATTCGATCTGGCTTCCTCAGCTGTACGGTCCAGCAGCCTCCTGGCTGTGACCTCACCAGCACCTTTGGGGGGAGATGGTCCAGTAGTCCTCCCGACTCTGACTGTGCGACCCTCTTTCCATAGGTGGCGCTGGGCCCCCCAAATTTTAGGCTAAACAAAGCCTTGTGGCCCCTCCCTCTGTAGGCTCCAACCTCTCAGGCTTCCTCAGCCTTTCTCTTCCCAGGCTTCCTCAGCCTTGTGGCCCCCAGCCCTCCCTGGCAGGGACCATACGGGCCCTCTCCAGGTCTGTTCCCTGGGGCCCTCTCTCTCTAAGGCCCCATTCACACGACCGCATGAATGGGGCCGTATCTATCCGCAAAAATGCGGGAATAGATGCAGACCCATTCACCTCTATGGGGCCGGGAGCCGCGGCACGGAGCTAGCTCCGTGCTGCAGCTCTTTTGATGCATGTCCTATACTTGTCCATACGCATGGACAAGTATAGGCATTTTCAATGGGGCTGCACGGCGTGTGTTCCGGGCGCTGCGGAACACACGCCGGGCGGCCCCCGTATATTTGCGGGTCCGCAAAAATGCGGGCCCGCAAATATACGGTCGTGTGAATGGGGCCTAACTCTCATACACAGAGGGATGTTTTATCCCTCCATGATCACACTAGCAGGACTCACCTGCAATCACCTCAGCTAACCACAATAGCTGTACTGGAAGGGTGTGGACTGGAAGACTCCCACTACCAATATCTCCAAGTCCAAGAAAACTAGCCCATGTCACTTTAAACAAAATCTCCAGCAAGCTATGCCTTGCTGAAGCAGCACCATTTCTGGATTTCAGCTATCTCACCCAGCTAAACTGAACAACGGGTGAGATACACACACGCCTTCCAGCACTTATACTGTACACATTGCCATACCACATCCACATGCACCATTGCTGGTTGTTAGAATGGTCAGCAGAGGACATAGTAAGGGCAAAAGGAGCTGACCAAAACTACCCCCCCACCCTACACCCTATAGTTACTGACCTTGACCCTTCCACTTCTATAAGTGCTGTTGTCGAAACCTGGTATGCGCCATATAGTCTGGTGTGTCTTATAAAGCGAAAAATACGGTAGATATACTTGTGTGGCCACTATGGCATAGCTATATGGGTTGCAGCCATCACAATTGCGACCATCCCCTAAGCTAGGGGCCCACAATGCCCCCTTTGCCAGTAGCGCACTGCTAACTACCATATATTTCACTTTATAACCGCAGTGCGTCTTATAAAGTGAATACTAGTGAGCTCACTAGTCTGCATGAGGTGGGGGAGTGAAGCGCTGTGAGTGATGCTAGGGAAATAGTAATATAATATTTAATGGTAAGTAATTGCTGGAAGAGAGTTATGATTGCAGTTCACTCAGAAGTACCCATGAATGATGACAGTTAGGCCTCATGCACATGGCCATTGCCCGGCCCTGGCCCGCAATACACAGGCAACGGCCTTGTGCACCCCGCATCACTCATGCAGACCCATTCACTTGAGTGCTTCTGTGGTGATTCTATCCGTGCCTCCGCACTGCAAAAACATAGAACATGTTCTATTTTTTTATGGTGCGGACAGTTGGATGCGGATCGCGGACCCTATTCAAGGTCGGTGCCCGTGCATTGCGGACCACAATTTGCATGGCCCAGCACGCGTTCATGTGTATCAGACATTAATTCACTTTTTGCTTTCTTATTTAGATTTAAAGGGGTTGTCTCAGCTCCCAACCCTGGGACCAGCACCTATCTCCAGAGTGGACCCCCAAAAGTGAAGGGTGCTCTCCATTCACGTCTATGGGAGTTCTGAAAATAGCTGAACAAGTGTGCTTGGATATTTTCTAAAGTCCCATAGAAGAGAATGAAGAGTGCACTGCGCATGCATTACCACTTTTCCATTCACCGCTATTTGACTGCTGGAAATAGCCAAGCCAGTGCTCAGCTATTTTCCAAACTCCCATAGAAGTAAATGGAGAGTGGTTGCACCCATCTGACATTGGTGACATGTCCTAGTGATATGCCACAAACTTCTGAAATGAGGCAATCTCTTTAAAGATTACGAGTGGAATTTGCATCACTTCTGGGACAGGTCATAGGCAAATTATAGGACAGGTCATATTTGCTCAATACTGCTCGCGCCACTTCTGAATTGTTACAAGAAAAAGTGGATGTGGTTTATAGCAGAGTGCGTAGAAATACATTTTCCAAAAAGTGAATTAAAGTAGCACTTCTACAAAAATGTATTCTCCTGCTTGTTACAAAGGTACACATGATGCTACTTTCACACCGGTGGCACTGATCCAGGAGACAATGCTGGGAATCGGCTGGACACAAACTGCAGCATGCATTGGTCTGGTCCAGGAATGCTCAACCTATGGCTCTCCAGCTTTTATAAAACTACCATTCTCACCATGCCCTGCTGAAATTGGCAGTCCAGGAATGTTAGGAGTTGTGGTTTTGCAACAGCTGGAGGGCCGCAGGTTGGGCATCCGTGGTCTGGTTGATTCTCAGCATTTTGGAATGCAGCCAAAACTCCGCCCAATTCCATAATGCTTAATAGAAGGTCTCACTAGTGTTCCCTTTACAACATGCACTGCATCTTATAAAGGAAAAAATACAGCACCACTGGCAAGGCACGGGAGCCCTGTGAGCTCCCCTGGTTTAGGGGCACGGTCACTACTGCAACCGCCGCGACCCCTATAGCTACCCCACTGCTGCCAGCCATTTCATGATATGCTATGGAACAGTTCACTTCTCCTGTTGAACCCTGGTGAAAAAAAATCTTTTCACCTACTGTTTGTGCATAACTGTATGGATTTAGCCTAGAGATAAACCTCACCTGGATTCTTCAAACATGTCTTTACAGTGGAGGTGATATCAAGGTGAATTACTGGTCAATACAGGCATCCAAAGCCATATTCTGCATGCCAATTGCTTTTTTTATTGGTGCATTGACATAATAAAACATCAGAAAACTTGAAGAATATTTCTGTTTGATTTTTTTTTTCCAGTGGGAATATTCATTTGTGCCAAACCCAAACAATTAATATGAAATAAACTAATGGAAAGTATTTACTTGTCTGTTTCGCTGTATGCATTTCTTTTAGTACTAAATGTGAAAGTACAAGGCGGCTTTCACATCATGTTTTTGTCCTACGTTTAAGGTATACACTTGGAAAAAAAGGATGCAAAAGTGTAGTAAACCACGCTTTTCTATCCTGCAGAGTCCACTAAAAAAAGTATATGTTATACATATAGGTTTTTTTGTTTACAGTGGAACACGGTATAGCATCCATCAGAGGCATCTGATTGCATATGCCATTACGTATGCGTTAAAGGGAGTCTGTCACCTCATTTACACCTATACAGCACTGCCCCACAGAAGATTGCATACACATCCCAGACATACCTGTGTGCACTTTGTGTCTGTATTACAAATCCAGAAAAAGCACTTTTATTCTGCAGGAAAACAGCTCCCAAGTGCCCAGCTGAAAGTGAAACTAAAAACAGCTTTCTCTCCCGACTCGATTTCTAACAGCTATATCTTCTGATATACTGGATGTAATGTTAGTATCATTTGAAAGCTTGGAAGTCTGGTTTGCTTTGAGCACTTGCAGCAGAGCCGGGCACTTGGGAGCTGTTTTCCTGCAGAATAAAAGTGCTTTTTCTGGACATGTAATGTCCAGGTATGTCTGGGATGTGACATATAATACAGACACACAGTGCACATAGGTATGTCTGGGATGTGTCTGCAATCTTCTGTGGGGCAGTGCTGTTAGTTATATAGGTGAAAATGAGGTGACAGACTCCCTTTAATTGTAGGACAAAAACATGATGTGAACCCCACCCCACTTTGTGGGGCTCTCTTCACGATATAGGTGGGACCCTCACCTATAAAACAATGAGGGCATATCCTAGTGATATGCTTCCATTGTCTGAGATGAGACAACCCCTTTAAGTTACAATAATAATTGGTTCCAGGACTGCCATTGTATGAAACTATTGGAACTTGAGTCCATAAATCTATGGAAAACCAGTAATTGATTCCAAAGCCCAAAAATGTCATCCCAAAATAAGAAAAACTGAAGTTTTAAGAAAAACAGTAAAACAGTAACATAAAACAGGCAGGACTAGATACTGGCAGCAGTAAATAACTTTCTATGGTGAGGACATGTGCTTCTTCAAGGTTTTGCATAGTAAATACATGTACCAGAAAAATAAAATGGAGTCATTGCTCGCTTGGTGTCCAAAGGAGCAGCGCATCCTGGCACAGACAGGGGGCAGTACAGAACATGTAGTACCACAGAGGAGCTAGTACACAAACAGTAAAGGTGTTTTGGCCATGATGGCCATATTGATTGGTTAGATCTGAGCCATTGTATGCTGAGTCTAGTTTCAATTTATTCAGGCCCAGAATTATCCATTGTACATTGAGAATATTGTATCCTGAGACTACTGTATCTTGAGGGATGACTGTATATAATTAATAATAAACAGACACAAGTATTTGGATTAATTGGGCCGCAGTGCTTTATTATGGGTTGCATAAACAAATTACCAACACCAAACAGTTCAGCTAAATAAATTCTGGAGCCAATTAACAACAATAGATATAATTACCGTACGTAATCTATGTCCACCAGCAGGTGACTCAGCCCACTAATAGGCATGAGATGACAAACCTTAATGAAAAGAAATTGGGTAGGAGGGATGGGGGTTCTTCTTCTGTTACAGTCAAAAGATGTACTGACAGGATTGTACTATCTTTTACAGTGGACTGAATTAGCTCCAGGCGCATCTTGACCAATAAGAATTCAGGATGACAGCCATGATGAAATTATGGATTCTTCTAGAAGCTCCTTGCTCAGAATAGCACAGAAGTTAACCTTTTCAACTCAAAACCTGTAAGTACCATTAATAACTTGGAAGAAACCATTATGTAATTTTTGACAAAATCCCATGTGCACCTTCCATTTAATATTCCAAGTGCTTAACATTAGTTAAAGAGGACCTTTCATCACTTTTTGAAATACAAACTAAAGGATCTACCTTATAGGGCGGCCCCCACTGATGCCCTCTCTGTTTTTTTTTTCCAAAAGAGCCCCCCGTTCGTCCACAGGACCCCCCGTTGTATGTGGCGCGGATTATGTTAATTATTAGTATCGGAACAGGGAGGAGGAGACTCCCTGTTCCTCAGTGGGCGTTTCCTTCTCCCTGGCTTTGAGTGCGATCCAATCAGAGCGGACCGCTCACAGCCGGGAGAAGGAGCTCAAGTTCTCGCGAGATTCCCGCTCCAGAAGCACACAAGAACTTGAGCTCCTTCTCCCCGTCTGTGAGCGGTCCACTCTGATTGGATCGCGCTCAAAGCCAGGGAGAAGGAAACGCCCAATGAGGAACAGGGAGTCTCCTCCTCCCTGTTCCGATACTAATAATTAACATAATCCGCGCCACATACAACGGGGGGTCCTGTGGACGAACGGGGGGCTCTTTTGGAAAAAAAAAAACAGAGAGGGCATCAGTGGGGGCTGCCCTTTAAGGTAGATCCTTTAGTTTGTATTTCAAAAAGTGATGAAAGGTCCTCTTTAAAGGGTTGTCCAGGATTATGGCCATGCTCAAGATTATAAGTAGAAATCTGCTTCAGAAGACTCAGACATCTGCAAACCATTTGACATATGTTAGAAGTTAGAATGTATTCAGGCTTGTGGCACACTGTTGGATGTGATAGCAGAAGGATTGACAAGTAAAATGGGGTAATATTTTGGTTTTGCTGTACTTGGTGTAGCGGTGCAGCCCACTATAAATGTTTTTTACCAGGGTCCATGTGCTTTTGGCTATAGGCTGTATTACACTAGGTGATATTTCGGGCATTCACATGAATACTCATTAGCAATCATCTTGCAGTGTAAAAATCAATGATACTTTTGCATGCTTAAAAATCAGAACTTGATGGTGGCAGATTGTGCTGTCTAATAGAGATCTGCCCCTGGCAAACCACTAGCCAGTATTGGTATGAGCGATGGCATAGCGATCGCTCCTCCCCATGCTGCAGGGGAGATTGCTGCATGTAATAGCAGTGGTCTCTGCTAGCTAGGAAGTGATTGCCGGGATGCTTAAGCCTCTGTGCTGCTATGACATCACAAATGGATTCACTCAGGTAAGCTTCTGTAAAATCACAATTAAGATTAATTTTAGGTACCTGCTGTGACATCAGAAATGTTAGTCTCCAAGATACTGCTGTGACATAGCTATCAGGGGAGTGGCTATAGGGGGTGCAGAGGTAGCAGTTGCTACTGGGCCCAGGAGTCTGAGGGGGCCCAAAGACCCTTGTGCCGCATAAGAAGACACCGGTATTATAGAAAGTGCATGCTGGTCCAGTTACACCTTTGGCGGGAGCGAAGGGGTTAGGTCCTGAATTTGGCATGGGGAGGTGCCATTTCAATTTTTGCCTCAGGCAGCATGAAGGCTATGTGCCTCCCTGCCTCTGGCCACAAAGCACTGGGGGGGGGGGGTTCCAAGCTGAACTCTTGCACCAGGGCCATGAGCCTTTAGCCACGCCCCTGACAACTATGTTTCATAAAGTTAATTGCAGTCGCATCACAAGTGAGTTTTAGTCAGGTAGGCTGCTTTGAAAGTAACAAACGGTTCTCACTAAGGTAAGCTGTGACATCACATTTAGGTTATTATTAGGTAAGCTGCTGTGGCATCACACCTGTTTTAGTGTAGAAAACAATTATCACATTACAGCTTGGTTACATTGAGTAATCTGCTGTGACATCACAACTGTGTTTCTCTTAGGTAACATAGTAACATGGTTTATAAGGCCGAAACAAGACATCTGTCCATCCAGTTCGGCCTGTTATCCTACAAGTTGCTGTGACATCACTACTGTTGCATCACAAATGGGTTTCAGTCAGGCATGCTTCTGCCTGAATACTGTTGCTCCACGGGGTTAGACTCCATAGCAACAAAGGAGTTGTAGTTGGTGGAGTAAGTAGAGGTCAGACTTGGTGAAGTTTAAAGGGTTTCTGTCACCAGAAATAACCCTATTAAACCAAGTGTCATTTGCAATGAGCAAATGACACTTGATTCCAGTAATGTTACTATTATACTTCTCAGTAACGGCGTTTTGCTAAAAATAGCGATTTTATAATATGCTAATGACCTCCCCTAGGTGCAGTAGGCGTGAACCTGCACCTAGGAGAGGCCATAATAACGCCTCTTACCACGCCCCCGGTCGCGCTGATTGACAGGGCCGGGCAGCCAGCTCTTTCGGCTCCCGGCCCTGTACGAACCCGAAATCCCGCGCCTGCGCAGTAATGAAGCCGGGACCCGGGCGGGCGCCGGCTCTCAATGCGCGCTGATCCCGCGCCTGCGCATTGCGATCAGCGCGCCTAGAGAGCCGGCACCCGCCCGGGTCCCGGCTTCATTACTGCGCAGGCGCGGGATTTCGGATCGTACAGGGCCGGGAGCCGAAAGAGCTGGCTGCCCGGCCCTGTCAATCAGCGCGACCGGGGGCGTGGTAAGAGGCGTTATTATGGCCTCTCCTAGGTGCAGGTTCACGCCTACTGCACCTAGGGGAGGTCATTAGCATATTATAAAATCGCTATTTTTAGCAAAACGCAGTTACTGAGAAGTATAATAGTAACATTACTGGAATCAAGTGTCATTTGCTCATTGCAAATGACACTTGGTTTAATAGGGTTATTTCTGGTGACAGAAACCCTTTAATGGTTTTTACGTGAATAAACTTGCAATAAACTTTTGTCATCTAAACAATATGTGATCTTTCTCTTGGCACCAGAAGGCTAAGGATAAACTGCCAGGCGAACTCGATTACTTGCTTTCCCTCTCCTGATGTGCTATTCTCTGGCTTCAGTCTGGTTCCTATCAACTTCAGTTACTGTTTCTTGTGAGAGTGAGGTATCCTGTGATCGTTTTGCTGAGTAGGGGTCTTTGGCTCCGTTTTGCCTCTCAGAGGTAGAAAGTCCTTTTATATATCAGGGATGGGCTGCTCTCTGAGCTACTTTCTAAAACCTCCTGCAGCAGTGAGTGGGAACGCTCCTTCACCACCCTGCTTCACTCTATAGCTCCAACTCTCAGCTCCACTTTTCCACTCTCGACTCCTCTATAGCTTCATCCACACCTTTCTTTGGTAGGAAGCTGGACTCACCCACTTCTGCCCAAAAGGGGGATGGAATGGTAAGTTCCATTCTATCTAAAGGTGCTCTCTGCCAGATACACTGCCACCTGCTGGACTACCAGGCACAGTGCATGAAATACAATACATAACAGTTACATAGCAATATTATTAAGGCACAGTATCAGAGGACAAATTACATTCTCTGCTAGCCATTAGGTTCAGTAGCTAGGTGTAAGAACGGTAGTGCCCGCTCTGGGGTACTACACATGTGGAAACTGGCAGGAAAGGGCATGTCCCTTCTTGATGAGCAGTTAAAAACCTCATGCTGACATGCTTGCTCGGGAGGGGGATCACCGCTGTGGCCAGTCATTATCTGCAGCAACACATGTGACCTATTAATCCATCCCAGAAGTTTACACAGGGATCCGGGGTGGGCCGGACACAGAGGTGGACCTGCGGGGAACAAGTAGGCATGTTTCCCTCCACAGGTCTGGTGGGAGGGTGGGGGGACCCAAATTTGTTAAAAAGGTGGACTGGCTGTAACGACTGTTGCACTGTTATAGGACATTGACTGTTTTTCATTGCTGTGGCTGTCCCTAGCAGCTGCCTGCATTATAAATAGTTTAAGAGATATTCAAGTTGTGTCCTGGTTGCACCTGTCATGCTGTTTGTTGTATTATACTGTTCATTGGTAAAGAACTTTTACCCATGGTTTATTGCATCTACCTTAGTGTCATTGTCGCCATCCTCCTGCAACAATTTTATGTTGGTCAGACACAAAATACTTTTGACGTATTTTCTTACACTACACATGAATGCATTTCTTTCTCTTCTATTCATACGGTCCCTATTCGAATAGAAAGATAAAAATACTGTAGAATGAGAAGCTCATAAATTGCTTATCAAACCTCAAAACAGCTTTAATTAGAGGCAACCCAAGAGACCTTTTAAGAAAGCCTTTTGTATGGAGATGAATAATGAGATGAATAATTCTGTGATATTGTATAAAATCACATGCATAATATTCCTGAATACAGGGAAACCAATAGAGGCTGCTTACTAGTGTGGACGTTTATAGCATGTACCTATGGAATATATTGGACTATTGTGCTATAGCATCCAAGGTTTCACACACACATCACACCCTCAGAATTAAAAATACATATAATACTTTGTTAGACCAAGCATATAAAAATTCCCCTATATGAACAATTAAGGGAGTTTTCCGACTATTCTAACCTGATGACCTATGTTTAGGCTAGGTCATCACTATCTGATCATAGGATGGTCTGACACCAAGGAGCCCTACCGATCAGCTGCTTGAGGTGGCTACAGCAGTTTGTTCCACAATCTTATCACAATTTACCAAGCACAGCGCCATACATTGTATAGTGGCTGTACCTGGTATCACAACTCAGCCCCTTTCAATTGGAATGGGATTGAGCTGCTCCTAGGTCATGTGACCAATGAGAGTGACGTCACCGACTTAGAGTAAGCTGTGAGAAGGCCACTGCACTCACCAAAGTGTCATGGCCCTTCTCAAACAGCTGATCGTGGTGACTGATGACCCATTCTAAGGATAGGTATGAAACAATATTACATTATAAAACTAATGAAAGGTGTCAGGCACTAACAAGGAGTTTTATACAGTAGAAGCAGAAAGATGGATGCATAAAAGCTACAAAAATTGCTGTATATATATATATATATATATATATATATATATATATACAGTATATATATATCCTTAAAAAAAGTATTCATACCCCTTGAACTTGTCCACATTCTTTACATTACACCCACAAACTTAAATGTATTTTATTAGGATTTTATATGATAGACCAACACAAAGTAGCAAGTATGTGTGAAGTGAAAAGAAAATGATACATGGGTCTCAAAAATTTTAATACATAAAAAATATTTAATGGGTATGAATATTTTTTCAAGGCACTATCTGTCTATATCTCTGCCTATCTCTCTGTCTATCTATCTATCTGTCATCTATCTATCTATCTATCTATCTATCTATCTTATCTATCATCTATCTTCTGTATCTATCTATCTATCTATCTATCTATCTATCTATCTATCTGTCTATCTATCTATCTATTATCTATCTATCTATCTAAAAAGAAAAAGCAGGTAGTACTCACTTAGAGAGTTAAAAAATTGCAATTTATTCACCCATGCAGGAAGCACGACATTTCAGCTCTGTATCTGAGCCTTTCTCAGGCTTTGTTTTCTATCTATCTATCTATCTATCTATCTATCTATCTATCTATCTATCTATCTATCTATCTATTATCTATCTATCTATCTATCTATCTATCTGTTATCTATCTATCTATCTATCTGTTATCTATCTATCTATCTATCTATCTATCTATCTATCTATCTATCTATCAAAACAAGTGATACCAGTCTAAATAGCCTTACATATAGTTAGTGATTATGCAAGTGCCAATAATAGGGTTATGTATACAGCATACACCATATTAGTAATACAGGTAAGCACCCAGCTTGGATCATAAACATAGTAAATACTAACGACATAGCAGCCGCCCGAATGAGTGTTTGGCATATAGCTTTCTCCAGGAGGTATGATATTGCCTTGTATGGTAAATATGCATGCAAGGCTATTAAGAATAATAGTAAAAATGTATTTTTACTGTCAATATCTGATCAGACGGCACCTGCTCTGCCACCGATCAGATGTTTGAAGAGACCCGCAGGGCTCTGGTGAGAGCTGCAGCCTCTTCACAGCATACTAAGCTCAGGGCCGTACATTGTATAGTGGCTATGTTTGATATTGCATAAGTCCCATAGTGGTGAAGGGAGAGCGTGCCGCACAAGCGCAGCCACTTCTCTCACAGCAGTGAACAGCACATGCGCAGTTGATCTCTGTTCACTTTGGGGGTCCCAATTTGGTGATAAGAATGGGTGTCAGAGGTGGGACCCATACCTATCTAACATTAATGGCATATCCTAGTGATATGCCATAAATGTCCTAGGTTGGCCAACCCGTTTAACCGTAATAAAAATGGTTGCCGAAGATGGACATACCCTTTATAGGGTTAAAGAGTAAGAAATAGCTATATAGGACAAACAAGAGAACAGTGGAATTACAGTATCAGTCTTTTCCAGATTCAACTTGACGTACTTAAGGGTCTGCTTTGAAACCCCAGATACAAGAAGAGAATGGGGTGGTTTCAGTTTGGCCGTATGGTGACGGAAAGCATTACATCATTTGGTGTGCACTGCCTCACACCCTTATTGGGTTATAACCTCATTTTCGGAGTAATGAACTAGTTGGAGAGAACAGATGTTACTTTCTTATACGCCTTCTGATAGCATTACCGCGTGCTGTCAGGCGTGGGTTTTCTTCCATCGGAATTCATAGAAGATGAATGTAAAAGTTTAGGAAAGCAGTGACCTACAAAATGTTGATGTTAGTGAATGTAAAACTGCATGGCAGCAGAGGGAGGATACAAAGTGGAGAAATCAAGGATAGCAATGGAAGAAGGATGGGCCTTCAACAGCTTACATTAATAATGTGAGACTACTGGAATCTTTGTTTTTTTTTTTGCCAAAGTCAACTTTGCCTAGAAAATACTGTACACTGCACATCTACCGTTAATACGTGGAGCACATTTCTTTTACAATTGGGAGCCAACTTCCATAACTGCTTCTCTCTTAATTGTTCTCTTACAGACCTTCTCTGGCATTATTATCCGTGATCGTAACCGTTATACTGATCATCCCTAACATTAAAACCTCCTGCCTAATATTGTGTAGGTCTCCCTTGTGCTGCCAAAACAGCTGTGAAAGTCAAACGAGAGTTCTTGCTCTGCAATAAAGTTTAGGTAGGTGTTACCTGTGAAAGTAACAGCCACATCCCAAGGTTTCCTAGCAGAACATTGGCCAATACATCATCCATCCACCACCCTCCATCCTGGTGCCATTGCTTCTCCAGGTTAGAGCATGGCCACACGGCCATGCTTCAGTTGGGTACCACCTGGCCACACAGGCTGCTGTGGTCTCTAATTAAACTAATATACAAAAAACAAACAGGAAAAGGTGCACTATGGTATCTATGGTAACATGATAACTATCAAAAAATACTCTATAGGGGAGAATTTATCAAACTGGTGTAAAGTAGAAATGGCTTAGTTGCCCATAGCAACCAATTTGATTCAACCTTTCATTTTTGACAGCTCCTTTGGAAAATGAAAGGTGGAATTTAATTGGTTGCTATGGTCAACTGAGCAAGTTCTACTTTACACCATTTTGATAAATCTCCTCCTAAGTGTAACAAAAATTAGCCTAAAATCACAAGCAAAAGCCTATGTCTAGGGCTGAAACGATTACTCGAATCAATCGAGTAACTCGACACAAAAAATTTACATCAAGGATTTGTTTGTAGCACGTGAGCATGAAACGTGAGTGAAGTGCTTGCTATTACTCACCGCTTCGTGGTCTCCGGCCGGCACCAGGCGGCACTGTCCTCCTGACGTTCACACATCGGCAGGATGAACACTATGCACACTATGACCTGACTGTGCATCGCCTGAAGAGGATGGTGGAAGAGCTGTGGAGTGTCGTTGGCGCCTCTAGAAGGAACTAGGGGGGAACTGTTGGCACTGGGAGAGGAACTGATGGCATGGAGGGTGGATGATGGCGCTGAGGATTGATGGCATGGGGGGGAGACTGATGACAGGGCAGAGGGGAGGGGACTGATGGCAGGGGGGTCTGATGATGGCATGGGGGGCTGATGTGTTCTTATTAAAGTACTTGATAAATCATTGGATCAATTGTATCAATCAATATATGATTACTAAAATAATCGATAGCTGCAGTCCAACCTATGTCCAAAATATCTATGAATATCCAAAATGATAGCCTGAACCTTACAAAAAGGCCAACATACAACACAAAAGTAAAAAACAATAAATCTTTATTGAATGAATTAACACCACACGGAATGTATTGACACGACACACTGCTTAAAGCAGAAGCTGCTTTAATGGTGTTGAGGAGTTGTGTAGACCTTGGATATTTTCGTATTTTTATGCCTCCCAGAATCAACATACATTATTTCCCTTATCTTGATTTTGTGTATGCAATGTAATGAGCCACATGTTTTTAGTATTACAATATATATCCCTGATATTCTCTCCTCTCCAGTGATACCATTTTTAATCTGCGCATTGATTTTTTTGCCCATTGTTGCCTTTCAGTCCTTGATGGAACTTGGGTACAGATATATTGTGGCTGTTGATGGGCTGGCAGCGTATCTGCTGTTTTACTCAAATTAACAGATTGAGATTTATATAATTGTGTAATATATTCAGGTAGATTCGACTAAAGCTGAACCACTACGTTACTTTAATATTAGAATGGTCACTCATTAATTTAAGTTGATTGGGTATCAATTCCTCAAATATCTTTATTGTGATTGACACTCCATTTTTTTTTTCTATAGGGCTTTTAAACAGTCACAGAAATAATGATGAAATCCTAGTTGTCTGCATCCACCACTAGGGGGAGCTTATACTGTTCATACATTTAACTGAAGTAAGCACCAACTAGTGGTAGTTGCAGATAGACAGAACGTTAACACTTAAAGGGATTGTCCAGGGCATAAATATCAATGGGTACAGTGAAGAACTACCCCCTGAGGGGGCGGAGCTTCATGGCTGAGCCGGATGCACGCACTTGCTTGAGCTCCGTCGCTAGCCTACCCATCCCAGGCTTTATTACAGCTTTTAAAGCCCAAAAACATGGGCAAAACCTCAAGAGAAAGATCCAGAGACCATGGGGGCACACCAAGAACGATTGCTTCCCAAGGAGAGATTGAGCGTTTCATGAGAAAACCATCAGCGGCATCCGCGCCACAGCAGGCCAAGATGGCGACGGCCAAAAGATCAGAGATCTCCGTGGCAGGAGAAGACGGCTTGGAACAAGAAGGCGACAGCGAAATCGACGACACACACTCAGGAGAGGAACAGGTGATCTCTAAAACATTTCTCAAAACTTTACTTACCTCATCTCTTGAGCCTATCATGAAAGAATTAAAAAGACTTGAGACAAGACCTGCGCCACATGCGTAATAGAATGGAGGTCTTAGAAACCTCCCAAACGGCAGTGATAGAGTTTAATTCTGCTGTCTCCGCAAACTTAGATAACTGCCAAGCACATGTAAACTACCTGTATTCTCTGGTAGAAGACCAAGATAATCGTGGTCGTCTAAATAATTTGCGCCTGAAAGGTATACCGGAATCAACTGCACCAGACGCCCTCATGTCTACATTGCACACCATCTTCAGTGCCATGTTTGGTCCAGAACCTGGAGATCTCTCCATGGATCGTGCTCACAGAGCTCTTCGTCCTCTTCCTAAGCCCCATGAAGCACCTAGAGACGTCATATGTCGGATGACTAGCTATCAAATCAAAGAAAGGATTTTAATGGTGTCACGAAAAGCAACCAATATAGAGCATGAAGGAGCTACAATTACTATATTCCAAGATTTATCTCCAATGACACTAAGGAAACGCAACTGCTTGCGACCACTGTTGGAAATCTTGAGGTGTAGAAATATTATGTACAGATGGTTGCACCCTTTTGGTTTACTTGCTAATACTTCAGGCAGAAAGATGGTCATCAGATCACATGCAGACTTACAACAAGTCTACAAGACTCTGGACATTGATGCGCTAGATATTCCTGATTGGTGTCAAGCGCAAAATATTGCAGATCTGTCACCACTTCCACAGATTACACCCTGGACACCGGTGAGCACCCCAAAGACACAGCGAGGAAGACACACACCTAACCTATCCTTGGAACTAGCTATTCTATCTTTTTCTTTGCTTCCTACTTCTTATATCAAACGAACCGTGTCAATGCCTCCAAGTACGCTTTCTCTTTCATTCATCTTTGGTTTATGGTTCTATTAATAACCAACATTACCTAGTTGGGGTTCAATTCTTACCCTTCATAGCAGGCCTGGGATTGGGCCTCTGGTTGAATAAATGGAAGGTCTTCTCCCCTTAATGTTCAGAAGTTGTACCTACCCTTTTCTCATTTATTGCACTTGTATGCAGTTATCATATTCCCTGCATTATTTTCTGATAACGTCACATGTTGTTTTTTCACTTATGTCCCCACCCCTTCGTCCCTACCCTGACCCTATCACTTTCCCACCCTTCCTCCCCAAGTGGTTACTCAATACCTGGAAGCGGTCCAAAGCATTGTCCATATCTTTTAACTTTCTTATAATTCCTCTCTAAGCATGCAAGACTCTACACCTATGTGAAGATTATGGCTGAACTTACTGTATGTACATTTAATGTGAAGGGCATGAATGCACCGGAAAAGAGAAGCCAAATTTGCCGCTTTCTGCATAGGAATCAGGTAGGAGTTGCTTTCCTACAAGAAATTCATTTTAGAAATAAACATGTGCCACATCTCAACCATCTGATTTATCCTCAATGGCACCACAGCCAGGGGCGTAGCTATAGGGGGTGCAAAGGTAGCAGTCACTACCGGGCCCAGGAGCCTGAGGGGGCCCAAAGACCCTTGTGCCACATAGGAAGACACATAGGGGGCGCAAGCTGAACTCTTGCACCAGGGCCCATGAGGCTATAGCTACACCCCTGACCACAGCACATCTCCATCGTCAGCATCCAGAGGCATTAGTATTAGTGATGAGCGAGCCGAAGCGGCAATATTCGGGATTCGCTCGAATATTTCCCGCTTCGGCTCGGCATCACGAGCCAGCGTGGACTCGTGATGATCCGTGCCGCCCGGGCCCCCCTTTAAAAAAGCATACTTACCTGTTCTGGCCGCCACTGTCCTCAGGCTCCACGCTCCACTATCTGGCCTGCCGGCGCGCGCTATGACCTGACGCTGCGTCAGGTCATAGTGCGTGCCGGCAGGGAAGACAGTGGAGCGGGGAGCCTGAGGACAGCGGCGGCCAGAACAGGTAAGTATGCTTTTTTAAAGTGGCTGGGTGGGGCTGATCTGAGGTCTGATGGGGGCACTGGGCTGATCTGAGGTCTGATGGGGCACTAGGGGCTGATCTGAGGTCTGATGGGGGCACTAGGGGCTGATATGAGGTCTAATGGGGGCACTGGGGGCTGATCTGAGGTCTGATGGGGGCACTAGGGGCTGATCTGAGGTCTAATGGGGGCACTGGGGGCTGATCTGAAGTCTCATGGGGCACTCTGGGCTGATCTGAGGTCTAAGGGGGGGGCACTCTGGGATGATCTGAGGACTACGGTGGACTACGTCGGACCAGCTTTTTTTTTTTTTTTTTAATAAAATGGTCAAACAGGGGTCTGGGGGAGTGTTTATTTCAATAAAATGTTTTATACTGGTGTGTGTGTATTTTTTTTTACAATACTACAGTTTTAGTAATTACGGCTATCTACAGACGGCCCTGATTACTAATACAGGGCTTAGTGCTTGCCGGTATGGCAGGCCAGCACTAACCCCAACATCTATTACCTCGGCACCCACCGCCACCAGGGGTGCCGGGAAGAGCCGGGTACCCGCAGGACCGGACCTTCTAAATTGAGGGTCTGGCTCTGGGGCGGCTGCAGGCTGGTACCATTAGGCTGGGAAGGGCCAATAACCGTGTCCCTTCCCACCCTGGTAGTGCCAGGCTGCAGCTGCTGGTCTATCTGGCTGGTGAAGGAAAAAAGGGGGGGACCCCACGCCATTTTTTAAAAAAATTATTTAATTATTTTTGTAAAAAAATGGCGTGGGGTCCCCCCCTTTTTTCCTTCACCAGCCAGATATAACCAGCAGCTGCAGCCTGGCACTACCAGGGTGGGAAGGGACACGGTTATTGGCCCTTCCCAGCCTAATGGTACCAGCCTGCAGCCGCCCCAGAGCCAGACCCTCAATTTAGATGGTCCGGTCCTGCGGGTACCCGGCTCTTCCCAGCACCCCTGGTGGCGGTGGGTGCCGAGGTAATAGATGTTGGGGTTAGTGCTGGCCTGCCATACAGGCAAGCACTAAGCCCAGTATTAGTAATCAGGGCCGTCTGTAGATAGCCGTAATTACTAAAACTGTAGTATTGTAAAAAAAAAAAATACACACACACCAGTATAAAACATTTTATTGAAATAAACACTCCCCCAGACCCCTGTTTGACCATTTTATTAAAAAAAATAAAAAAAAGCTGATCCGACGTAGTCCACCGAATCCGACGTAGTCCTCTGCATTCACGACCCTGAAAAATAGAAAACAAACACCCAAACACAGACCACTTACCTCTTCCTGCAGTGGGATAATACACACAGCGATGTCACTGTACAGGGATAATAAACACAGCGATGTCACTGTACAGGGATAATAAACACAGCGATGTCACAGTACAGGGATAATAAACACAGTGATGTCACCGTACAGGGATAATAAACAGTGATGTCACAGTACAGGGATAACAAACACATTGATGTCACTGTACAGGGATAATAAACACAATGATGCGACTTGTTAAGAAAAAAAAAGTTAGCCATTTTGCAATCTGTAAAGTTTACCCGAAAGGGGGTGGGCCCGCGAAATTTGCCTGTAGGGGGCCCCGAAATTCCTGATGGCAGCCCTGTTCCAGGGAGTACGTGTCCACATGCAATCTCCATCCTAAAAGTCATACTGAGGCTCACCACCATGCTTTACACTGCAATCTTATTGAAAGACAGACAATCAGGGGTTCACCGCCAGGTTGTCAGGCAGCATTTTTAAGTGGGTCACCATTACCGTGTCCCTGAAAATTGCCTTGGAGTCATCCCCAGACTATTGGCCAGATTTAGAAAAAATGGTGCAATTAGGGAGCCTCAGAGGCATCCCTACATGCTGCCCCTGGTGTTTCCTATGCATTTCCAAGGTGTTTCCATCATTTTCTGAGGTTTTCACATGTTGGGGCAACTTTTAGGCCCCATTCACACGACCGTATGAATGGGGCCGTATCTATCAGCAAAATTGCGGATAGATACAGCCAGGGGCGTACATAGAAATCATTGGGCCCCATAGCTAGAATCTGAATGGGGCCCCTAACCCCACCCACTACCCCAGCCCATCCCACATGCTACCCTGGCTCCTCCCATGCCACGCCCCCATTTGCCAATAAAGAAATATATACCTGAGCTACCGATTTTTTTTTTTTTTTAAACTAAGGAGACGTTATACTGAATGGGAGAAGCAACAAGGATAGATTATACTGTATATTATACAGCATGGTATATAGATTATACTGTATATTATACAGCATGGTGTACGGATTATACTGTATACTATACAGCATGGTGTAGGGATACTGTATACTATACAGCATGGTGTACGGATTATACTGTATACTATACAGCATGGTGTAGGGATTATACTGTATACTATACAGCATGGTGTACGGACTATACTGTATACTATACAGCATGGTGTACGGATTATACTGTATATTATACAGCATGGTGTACAGATTATACTGTATATTATACAGCATGGTGTATGGATTATACTGTATACTATACAGCATGGTGTACGGATTATACTGTCTATTATGCAGCATGGTGTACGGACTATACTGTATGCTATACAGCATGGTGTAGGGATTATACTGTATACTATACAGCATGGTGTATGGATTATACTGTATACTATACAGCATGGTGTACGGATTATACTGTATACTATACAGCATGGTGTACGGATTATACTGTATACTATACAGCATGGTGTAGGGATTATACTGTATACTATACAGCATGGTGTACGGACTATATTGTATACTATACAGCATGGTGTACGGATTATACTGTATATTATACAGCATGGTGTACGGATTATACTGTATACTATACAGCATGGTGTACGGATTATACTGTGTATTATACAGCATGGTGTACGGACTATACTGTATACTATACAGCATGGTGTAGGGATTATACTGTATACTATACAGCATGGTGTAGGGATTATACTGTATACTATACAGCATGGTGTGCGGATAATACTGTATACTATACAGTATGGTGTACGGATCATACTGTGTATTATACAGTATGGTGTATGAATCATACTGTACATTGTATAGCATGGTACAGTGATTATAATATATACTGTACAACAAATGCATGGCGGTTACACCATGCAGGACAATATAACCCCTGCGCCACGCTGTACAATATACAGTACGTACAGTGTATGCATATACCCACACACACATACATACATACATACATACACACACATATACATACACACACATATACATACACACATACTACACACACACATACATATACACACACATACATATACACACACATAAAACATAAAAACTTACTTGTCCTGACGCTGGAGGGGGCTGGGCCTTGGTCTTCTTTCTTCTTTGCCGCTGCTGCACAGGTCTTCCCTGTGCCACGGCTCCTATGAAGAAGCTCTATAGTTGTCCGTGCGTACGGACAACTATAGGCATTTTCAATGGGGCCGCCCGGCGGGTGTTCCATGCGCACGGAACACACGCCGGGCGGCCCCATTGAAAATGCCTATAGTTGTCCGTACGCACGGACAACTATAGAGCTTCTTCATAGGAGCCGCGGCGTATCTATCCGCAATTTTGCGGATAGATACGGCCGAACCTTTGGCCCCTGCAAAATGATTCGGGTCTCCCATAGACTTTAATGGGATTCGGTATTCGGCCCGAATCCACGAATCCCGCGGTGGGATTCGGGCCGAATACCGAATCCCCGAATCTTTTAGGATTCGCTCATCTCTAGTTAGTATACTTTTCCACAAAAATATCTCTTTTTCCCTGCATTCTGCCCAAATAGATCCAGATAGGAGATACATATTTTTCAAGGGTACAATTGGAAATCAGCTGTATATCTTTGGTAATGTGTATGCCCCAAACGTCAACCAAGCGGCCTGGATTTGTAATATACTGGACATCTCTAGATCCTTTGCAGAAGGATGTATTATATTGGGAGGTGATTTTAATATTTCTTTGAACCCAGAACTAGACTCCTCATCCTCAACCACCTTACTCTCTACAAAAGCTTTGAATAAAGTACAAAAGAAAATAACTGAATTTGCACTTGCAGACATATGGAGGACTCTCTATCCTCAGGATAGGGACTATTCTTTTTTCTCACATCTACATAAAAATTACCACAGACTAGATTATATTTTAGTCCCACCCGCACAATTACACCTCTGCCGCTCCGCCAAAATAGGAAACATAATATTATCAGATCACGCCCCTGTTTTTATGTCTTTCAGTCTAATAGGACTTCCAAAGACAGAATATAAACTGTGCTTAAACAGCACACTCCTTAATAAATCATGTCAAGTTGAGAAGGCTAGGACAGTCCTCACTGAATACTTTAAACTAAATGCTTCTTCAGAGATATCAGATGGAATACTTTGGGAAGCACACAAGCCAGTAATCAGAGGGCATTTCATGGGGTTGGGAGCCTATCTAAATATCTATAGTTGACCTCCATGAAAAGATTCAGTCACTGGAATCCGCCCATAAAAAATCTCAAACACAGACATTGTGGGATCAATTGACAACCTCCCGTAATGACCTCAAAAACTTATTTAACACTTATACAGCAAAGCTCTTTCTATCCACGCAGCATAAATATTATGCCCATGGAGACAAGGCTTCTAAGGTACTGCTCTCCCAAATTCAAAAACGCAAAGCTAAATCCTTTATAGCAAACATTAAATCTAAAGACGCCCGTGAGTTACACACTACCGAACTTATTGCGAAACAATTCACTGAATATTAAGGTGAACTTTACAACCTCGAGACCCCGCCATCTCCAGATAATATGGTAGATAGACAGACATATATTGATAAATGGCTCTCAACACTCCAACTTCCTACAGTAACATCAGAACAGGCTGCCTCATTATCTGCCCCTTTCAAACTCTCAGAATTGGAATCAGCCCTTAAAGAATCCCCAATAAACAAATCACCAGGGCCAGATGGACTTCCTATTATATTATAAAACTTTTAACTCCTCTCTCCTTCCTTTTCTATTAAAGGTTTGCAACGCCGCTCTCTTAGGTTCGGCCTTGCCCAATCAAATGTTGATGGTCCATATTACTATCATACTCAAAGAGGGCAAAGACTTGTCCCAATGCACTAGCTATCGTCCTATATCGCTACTAAATTTAATGATTTGAAACTCTTTGGCAAGATGATCGCAAATAGATTGAAACCCCTTCTCCCCCATCTTGTTTCACCAGAACAAGTCGGTTTTGTACCAGGTAGAGAGGGCAAAATGAACACAACACGTCTAGTACATGTTATCCAACAAGCCAAATTATCATCCTCACCATTAGTGCTTCTCAGCACTGATGCTAAAAAAAGCTTTCGACCGGGTGGATTGGCTGTTTATGTCTAGAGTCCTTTCACGCTTGGGTATCCCTTCACAATTCATATCTGTCATTATGTCTATGTATAATGCACCTAAGGCTCGGGTATGGGTGAATGGAATACTCTCCCCCACATTCGACATTAGTAATGGCACTAGACAAGGCTGTCCTTTGTCCCCAATCATATTTGTTTTAACGATTGAAACACTACTCCAAGCATTTGGAGAAGACACCAGAATAAGGGGTATTCAAATTGAACAAACTGAGCACCAGTTAGCAGCTTTTGCAGATGATGTATTATTATTTGTAATCAACCCTTCCGAGGCCCTCCCTGCAATAATGTCTGTTTTCGATCATTTTGGCAAACTTTCGAACTTTAAAATAAATCTATCTAAATCTCAAATACTAAATATATCTCTGCCCAAGCGTATTGGCTTGGAACTACAAAGAAACTTTCCCTTTGTATGGTCTACAACATCTGTTAAATTCCTAGGAGTAAACATCACCCCTGAAATAACCTCCCTATATAAAGCTAATTTCCAAAATCTCCCCTCACAAATATTGTCCCTATTGCAGTCCTGGGATATTCACTTTGTCTAATGGTTTGGAAGACGAGCCTTAATTAAAACAGTGATCCTACCTAAGGTCCTATACTACCTACAGGTCCTACCAATAAAAATACCCAACCTCTTTTTTACAAAACTAAAATCAGTATTATCCACTTTTCTGTGGCGAAAGCAGAGACCTAGATTAGCATATAAGTATCTAATCCAATCCCCTATACAAGGCGGCTTGGGAATACCAGATTTTAAGACCTACTACAAAGCTGTCTACAGCACCAGGTGCCTAGACTTACTGAGAGCACCTAGTGACAGACTTGCAATGTCTACTATACCTGTCAGGTCTTTGCTTTTGTCCACACAACACATTCCAACTAACTTGAGCTTGATTCAAAATGCTCTGACCAAACACACCCTCACCATGTGGCGAGCAGATGGTATTAAACACATACTCCTCTCCCAGCCTTTACACTTAATGCAGGTTAGTGACACCTAAGACTGCAACTGCTAGATTCACCATCAGCTTTTAGATACACTCTTCCTTCCTCAATAGGCTCCAAAAAAACACCCCTATTAGATGTCTGGGATCCAGACACCATATCTTCACCTAACACCCTTCATACTCACCCCCTTTTAAGGGACCTCTCCACTTTTCACATAAATTACCTGTCTATTTAAAAAACCATGCCACGTCAATAACGAAACATTGTGAAAAGACAACATTTGAAAAATATGTATTGCAAATCAAATAACCAAAAAAGAAAATCTCCACAATGTATTCCCTTCTACTCCCTAGAATACACAGACAGGACCATTGGTTTATAGACAAATGGGAACGAGACATTGGGGAGCAGTTCACTGCAGCGTAGATCAAAATCCTTTTATCACATTCAGGAAAAATCTCTAGATGTGTTAAACTACAGAATTATTATAAAATCTTAACTAGATGGCACTATACTCCAGTACAATTAGCAAAAATCTTTCCTGACTGTGTTGACATCTGCTGGAGATGCGGGAAAGAAAGAGGATCGTTTCTACATATCTGGTGGAACATACCCAATAAAACAAAAGCACTATTACATCCACTTATAGCAACTGCCAGAATCTTGATCGCTCACCACTGGAAGTTAGACAGACCCCCTTCTGTTTTACACTGGCAAACCAGAGTTTACCAAATCTATCGTTTTGAACAACTAGCAGTTTGGGAAACACATTCTGTGCCCAAATTTACCAACACGTGGAAACCTTGGACAACCTATAGAGGATACTCTGACAAGTCTTGAATACCCTCACTCATTATAGATAACTCCATTTGTTTGCCCTCTCACATTGTACTTGCCACTTACTCCTCCGGGAATTTAGATTGACACGATAATGACCGCACTCCATCCCCCCCCCCTTCCCCCATTTTTCCCTACTTTTCCCTTCTCCCCCCCCCCACCATTTTGTTACTTAGGTAAATAGTTAACTGTTACTATTTTGATATTAGGATTATATTAATGTCCAATCCTGATCTGATTGTATTAACGTTGTTGCACTCAAACACTTTAAAGTCACGCAACTGAAATATATAGGTTTTTGTCTATACCTGTACAATATATACCTTAATGTAACTGGACATATTGTTCCTTTTTTTTCATTACATGACATGTTTATGTTTTATTGACTGAATGTAACTCTGAAAACCTTAATAAAAATGTTGTTAAAAAAAAAAAAAACAACTACCCCCTGAGCACTTGCAGGAGCAGTGACTAGCAGTATGAAACTTCACCTTCACACTATTCCTGATGAGATAATCTCCACAAAATGTATGTTTTTTCTGCTTTCCTCAGGCCCGTACCTAGTGCTGTCAACAGTTTTGTAGGGTCAACCCCTTTAACACAGTGAAGATATATTTACTTTAAAGGGGTTATTCCATAATAGATGTTAAAAATGAAAATCAGACATCATATAGTACATGACAATCTGTTTCTAAAAAATCCAAAACCAGCGCTGTATCTTACATGGAACCAGAGATCAACCCATTCATTGCTCCAATTGCTCTGCTAGATTTATATCAAGCTAGCAGCTCAGGAGGTATGTCCTTTCCCTGGGGAGTATGTCCTTTCCACTGTAGCTCTTTCCCTGTGACTGCAACAGCTTCTAACAGGCTGGTGGCAGTTGCAGAATTAAACTGAGCACATGCGACCACTTCAGTGAGGTGGACAAGAAATAAGGAAAAGAACAAATGGCAGGTGACGCTATACAGATACATTTTATTGAATAATTCAGTGGCTATACTACATTTTTAAATACATTCAATTACTAATGTATTCTGATCTGGGTGCTGGTTTAAAAATGAAGAATATTGTTTGTTGGACATCCCCTTTAAAGGGGTTGCTCAAGTTATTTTATTTTTTTTTTTGTTATTTGTATGTTTCTATCTAAGCAAATGTACAGGGTTTTCAATTCACTTACTTCATCTACAGTGGCCCTGTTCTAGTTAGCCAAGCGTCACATGACCTGTGATGTCAGCTTCTTTCCCTGCTCTGATGACATTCCATGCACAAGCCTGGGCTGAAGGAGGGAACAGGTCTGCCTCTGTGCACTGAATGTCACTGTAAAGGCTGTGCTGGTTGGAGTGACAAGTCATGTCCCCTGCACTGCCCAATCTGCTGGCTTAGCTGTCTGCCCTATGCCTCCCCTCCCACTGGATTCTTCAGCAAAGTTTAACCCCTTCTACCATCAGCGGCACAGACTCAGGGCTGGAGGCTCTTCCTCAGGTACTGAGCAGCTGCAGAGAGACAAATGCTGTGCACACGATCTTCCCTCCCTCCTCACCCAGCAGACACAGAGCTGACAAAGACCAGAAGAGTTCTCTCATGTTTACTATTCTACTGGCTGTGAAGAGGGGGGAGATCCTGTGTGCATCAGCAATGTCATTGTACTGTACAGCTGGGACTTTTAGCCCTACACATACAACATGCTGCTGAGTATCCCAACAGTCAGACTGTAGACAGGGCGGCACTTTTATTCACTTCCTTTGCAGAGCAGGGGGAGAGGCAGTCCTTGTTGACACCCACAAATATTCATGAGGAAAGTTGCCACAGCTGTGCAACTGCAGGTCAACAAAGGGCCAGAACAGAGCAAGAGAAAAATATTTATTTTTGCCTAAAACTTGCTTAGCCTATGTATATATTGCAGATCGGATTTGCAGTGCTTTATTATTTTTTTTTTACAACACCTTTAACCCCTTCGCGCCCAGCGCGGGTGCGGCGGGCGTCATGGCCGGCAAGTCTCTGCTGTTTCTAACAGCAGAGACTTGCCGCTACTTACCTCCATCGGCGGCGTCTTCCTGGTTGATTAGATGCCGTGATCACACGTGATCACGGCATCTAGTTGCGTTTCAACCCAGAAGCATTCGCTTCCGGGTGGTGTACAGACACCCCGCGTGGCCAATCGGGGTGTCTGTACACCATATGAAAACTGTAATCCTCGCTGGTGAGGATTACAGTTTTCAAAGTACAATTCTTATTCTGGCCACTAGATGGCAGGCCAGGATAAGAAATGAGCAATCCATGGATTTCTGAGTCTATAAAATCCATAATTGCTCATAAAGAAAAAAAAAAAGCCACAATATATAAGCCCATATTTGAGCTTTCTAATAGTAAAAAAATTTTAAAAAAATGTTAAAAAACATATAAAAAATAAAAAAGATGTAAAAGTTCAAATCACCCCCCTTTCCGTATAAGTAAAAAATAAATACCTAAATAACAATAAATATAGACATCATGGGTATCACCGTGACCGAAAACGCCCGTACTTTTAAAATATAAAAAAAAAATTCCAATACGGCGAATTGTGTGGCGGAAAAAAGCGTCCAAATGGCGATTTGCCGTTTTTTGTCGCTTTTTTTTTCTAAAAAAAATTAAATAAAAAGTGATCAAAAAGTCATACACACCCCAGAATGGTATCAATAAAAACTTCAGATCGTCCCGCAAAAAAATGAGCCCCCATACAGCTCTGTACACATAAATACCAAAAAGTTATAGGGGTCAAGATTTGACAAGGAAAAAAAAAAAAAAAAAAAAGGGCAACTTTCTAATTATTTTATCACTATGAAAACGCAGGAAAAACTATACATATTAGGTATTGCCGGATTCGTACTGACAAGTAGAATGAAAGTAATGGATCAGTTTTAATGCACATTGAACGCTGTAAATAAGAAACCCGTAGAACTGTAGCGGAATAGCGTTTTCTTTGCAATTCCACCCGGTTTGGAATTTTTTTCCCGCTTCCCACTACACTGTATGCAATATTAAATGGTGGCGTTGGAAAGCACAACTTATCCCGCAAAAAACAAGCCCTCATACAGCTATGTGAACAGAAAAATAAAAGAGTTATGGCTGTTTGAAGGCAGGGAGCGCAAAACGAAAATGCAGAACCGAAAAAAGCTCAGGGCGCGAAAGGGTTAAGCATTTTTGTACTCAGATGGTTTCAAAACAATTAATAGGCTGAAATGTGGAAATGATTGTTTTGGTGGATAAAAGGTAAGTATTTGAAGAATTATAGAATATACCTGGCTCTAGACAGATGTCTTTTTCTGCCTAACAAGTGTTCCAGAAGTCACGATTGAAATATGACAATCCGTCCCAGACATAATGTTGTACATAAGTCTTTGGCCTGGGTCTGCAGTGGGTTTTCATGCGTGAACTGTATCCTACCTTGGAAGAAGGATCCTCACGCCATCTAGCTCAGCTATAATTAGCTCAAACCAATCTTTGTAGAAATTACAAGTTCTTCTGGTCAAACATTCATCTCATATTTTGCTGGCAAGACGACCTCAACACTAACTGACTGACAATCCATGCAAACACTGCAGGATTGTTTCGATGGCACCGGTTCCATTACTACGCGTTGCACTAATTGGTTTAACACATTGTTTTATTGGATGAAAGAGCAGAGATTTTTATGTCAAGCCCCTGAAGGTTATAGAGGAAACTGGAAATGTTCTTGCTACAAACCAGAATCTGTTTTCAGTAAAAACAATGGAGCCCGTGAGATAGATGAATCATTCTCTCTGATTACTGTAGACCAGGCCGGGGAGAACGAAAACCGCAGGAGACAAAGACGCTGCTTAGGGGAGACAGAAAAGTGTACATACATGTAGTGTGCATTTACTAGATAAGAAAATGCCAAAAAACATCTAAATATACTGTAGCTGGCTGCCATAGAGAGCAAATGAAATGGAGTAGGTCACTGTATAATATCCTCCAATGAGACACACAAAATAATGTTAAAAAAGTGCTACATTTCACTAGGCTGAATGTAATTAGCCTAAATATGTCAAGGTCTCCTATAGGAATTCTTGAAGGAATATGGTAACGATGGAGTCGCGGTGAGGTTAATTTAGAGGTGATGCTAGAGAGTTTACATTCTGCGAGAGGAAGGACAGTTCTTTTCTTTTTCCTCTTGTGACTGCAAAAATGATTCAAACCGAGCTTTACATAACCAGCTGTCTCATAAGAAAGAACAGCATAGTGATACAGGGAGTTAAGGAATTTAGCTAGCTAACGGCCCCCTTGTGGCTGACGGATGTAATACTTAAGACATGCGCTTTGCATAATTAATTACCTAGACAGATGTTTTCCTATAGTCAATCAAAACTTCCATGTCATTGACACGGCAGATATCTCTTATTAATGATTATGGTTTCTACTAGACATGATTATTATTTTATTCATATAGCGCCAAACTGTTCATTAATTGTCATTTAAAAAAAGACACAATTCCAACAAGTTCAACCAAGGGATAGGTGGGGATGAATCCCAGAAGGAAGTGAGACTCAGAGTAAGGCCTTATTCACACGTCAGTGTTTTGGTCAGTGATTTCCATCAATGGTTCTGAGCCAAAACCAGGTGCGGTTCTAAACACAGAACAGGTGCAGATCTTTCCCTTATACCTTATGTCTGTGGAGGCTCCAATCCTGGTTTTGGCTCACAATCACTGATGGAAATCACTGACTAAAACACTGACGTGTGAATAAGGTCCTAACAGGGACATAACACGCATAACTTCCTGTCCCTATTGGGAGTTCATATTATAAATGACAAATGGTTAAAAGGTATCTGTCAGCAGATTCTTACCTGAAACTGGCTGACCTATTGCATGTGCACTTGGCAGCTGAAGGTATCCGTGTTGGTCCCAAGTTCTTATGTGCCTGCATATGAGTTTTTAATATATGCAAATGAGCCTCTAGGAGCAACAGGGGCATTGACATTACTCCTAGAGGGTCAGCACAACTGCTGTGCCCTTTGCACTTTGATTGACAGAGCCAGACAGCGAAAACATCATCACACCTGTCTAGCCGTATCGATCAATGTGCAGAGGACGAGGCAGTGGCAGAGAGAGAGCAGAGCCTTTAGGTGTAATGGTAACGCCCCTGTTACTCTTAGAGTTTAATTTGAATTTATCAAAAACACATTTTTCTCAGTGATGCGGGTACATATGAACATGGGACCAACACAGATGTCTTCAGCTGCCAAGTGCACATGTAACAGGTCAACCAGTTTCATAGGTACAAATCTGCTGACAGATGCCCTTTACGGTGTTGTCCCATTAAGACAACTTCTTTCCACAGGTTTGGGGGATAAGAGTCTAATCGGTGGGCGTCCAACCTCTGGAGTCTGGAGACAGCCTGCTTCTTGTACTCAGCTATCTCTGGCAGTCCTCTATCCTGTCAATAAGGGATCAGTTGTCTTAATGGGACACCCTTAAATCTATGACTATGTTTTCACAGTGTGGGCCAAAACTAGAGTGCCAGGAGAAAACCCATGCAAAACATGTGAAGAACGTCCAAACTCCATGGAGATGTTCCCCTTGGTGGTATACAAATGCAGAATCCCAGAAATGCAAAGCAAGGGTGCCAAGCACTGAGATATCCTGCTGTTAGATACATTTATATGCTCATAACATATGTTTCAATGAAAGATTAGCTATTGGCTGATCTATTTACTAGAAAACCTAGGATAAATGTATATATATAATAAAAAGTTAACTAAAGAAAAATCAACCCACAGTGTTTGTTAGTTTGACAGATTATCTGTACAGTGAAATATATATATATATATCGTCCCCCCTGCAGCTCTCCGTACCTCCCGCAGCTCTCTGTAGCTCTTGTCTGGACGGGGGGGGGGGGGGGCTTGGCTCCGCCCCCTCCAGACAAGAGAAGCCGATGTCCTGCTGGTGATGCTGCTGCTAGGAAGAAGGTAAGTATAAGTTGTTTTTTTTTAACTTTCTGTGAGGGGCACAATGTGGACACATTACTGGGGGCACAATGTGGGCATATCACAGGGGGGCACAATGTGGCCATATTACAGGGGGGCACAATGTGGGCATATTACAAGAGAGCACAATGTGGGCATATTACTGGGGGGCACAGCTGGTCATATTACTGGGGGCACATAACAGGGCATATTACTGGGGGCTCAGCTGGGCATATGACTGGGTGCACAGCTAGGCATATTAATGAGGGCACATAATGGGAATATTTAGCATGTGGAGCAGTAAGGGGACTGGGTGGGATTAGGTGTATAGTGGAGTTTGCTTCCCTCTTGATGAGGAGGCAGGGATTAGCTGGGGAGTAGGGTTTAATGTTTCTGGCCTTCTATTGCAGGCAGAACAGTTGGGGAGAGCTCCTTTTGCAACCAGTTGCCTTACAGCCATACACACGTTGCAGCAAAGTGTTTGTGGAAATGGCTGTTGTTTT
This sequence comes from Rhinella marina, assembly GCA_900303285.1. Classification (NCBI taxonomy): domain Eukaryota; kingdom Metazoa; phylum Chordata; class Amphibia; order Anura; family Bufonidae; genus Rhinella; species Rhinella marina. The sequence goes on from ONZH01017512.1 coordinate 165,443, forward strand.
CAGACACATATAGAAGACTCCTTTATATATTCCTCCCAGTGTTTGTCAGTCTGCACAGTTCTGAAATAAACTGGTAGACATCTTGCAGAGCTCACAGTTATGGCTTCCCTCCTGATGAGGAGGCAGGGATTAGCTGGAGAGAGGGGTTTAGTGTTCCTGGTCTTCTGTGGCAGGCAGAACAGTTGGGTAGAGCCCTTCTGCAACCAGTTGCCTTACAGCCAAACATAAGTTTGTGGGAAACTGGGGAAATGGCTGTTGCTTTCAGATACAAGAATACTTCTTTATATATTCCTCACAGATTTTTTGTAATATCAGATCAAGTATAAGAGACCCATAATAATAGACCAAGGGAGAGTAAGATATTAAAGAAGTTGTATTTTTTTCTTTATTTAGTGTTCCTTTATCGGTTCAAATGTAACAGGGTAAGCCTTTTATATTTTTAAGTCTGCCGTTCTTGAATTTGAAGTCCTGTGTGACTTGTTTCCCATTCTGTTTCCTGTTTGGATTTTTTGAAGGGATGTTGTTTGGTATTTAACTAGACAGGAAGCGCAGAACTAACTCTGGGGATTAACAGAAAAGGTATTGCAAGCTGTGCAGCACATGGGCAAGAAGAAACTGTGGTGCTGACTTTGACATTTGAGTAGAATGATCAAGAAGATCATAGCACATGAAAAATAAGCAGCTCTCACACATACAATTCAAATGTCTATACATCTGGTCCACCTTCCTTTCTACTCCATATCCATCCAATGATCTTTTAATGGCACTGTCCAGGATTAAAAAAAACATAGCTGCTTACCTCCAAAAATTTCAGCACACCTCTGGTGTATGTGAGACTGCAGCTCAGCCCCATTCATGTCAATACTGTATTAGTGCATGGATTGGGGTGACACAGTTTTTAAAAAAAATTAGCCTTACATTTTTAATCCTTTAGGCAGGGTTACCAAACTGCAGCTGACAAAGACAGTTGACAAGCCAATGGCTGCCAGTGGGTAAAACTGAGATATTATGTTCAGAATTGTGTGGCTATTGGGCAGAGTCATGGATGGGAAGGGATGGAGTAAGATTTATCAAAATTAGTGTAAAGGGAAACTGGTTTAATTGCCCATAGTAACCAATCAGATTGATCCTTTCATTTTCCAAAGTATCTCTGAAAAATGATAGGTTCAATTTGATTGGTTACTAGTTGCAACTAAACCAGTTTCCCTTTACTCTAGTTTTGATAAATTTCTCGCTTTGTCTAAATGATTTAAATCTTCAAACTAAGTTTTTCTAGACCACCAACTTCTTTTATCAGTGCCTCTCCTATGATCCTTTACCCTGGACTCTTTCTCTACTACTTTAGTTAATGCTGTTTTCATGTTTTTTTTTTTACAGATTGCAAATGCCGCCATGAAGACTGTATTATACTTTTATGAATAGTGTGTTGTTGACTACTGAACATTTTCACTTTGTTTTGACCTTGTAGAAATTCTATAAAAATATATTGCATGAAAGGTATCTGCAGTACAGGCAAAGTTTGTATAGCAATGAAGAAAAAACAGGGGCTAGTCACTGCTGTCATTTGCTTGTGACAGACTAGAAGTAGCAGTATAGAGGTTGCAGTTGCCACCCGAGTAAAGGGCCCTTTACATAGGCCATGAATTCCGCACATTATTGATAACAAGCAAAGTGTTCATAGTAATGCTTGTTAGCGATGATCAGGTGGTGTAAATGTACTGCCGATTACCCGATGAACAAGTAAAACGCTCATTCATCGGGTAAACCAATTGTTTGTGCACACACAGAAATGATCGTTTATGGAAGCAGATTGTGCTGGTCAGTATGGGTGTAAGGTGTTGGTTTAAGTGATCGCTCTTCCCCATCTCTGGAGGAGATCACTGCATGTAAATAGCCACCAGTGATCAGCAGACAATCTACTGTAATATTATCCCGTGTAAAGGGACCTCAAGGGTTGCACTGTGAAGGATTGGTCAGTGCTGTAGGAGGGGCACATTCAGGCCCCTTCTGCATTTGCTACAATTTATAGATATTGCACTAGGCAGAAAGCTTAAAGGGGTTTTCAGGATTTTATACTGATGGGCCTTAAAATATATGTATGCATAGAACTAAAACATTGACATTTATTTATTCAGGAAAAACTAGAAAAAAATCGACATATGTATCGGATCTTCTGTACTAGGGGGTACAGACCATATCTTGTAAAACCTTTATTTAAAATAATTTTTTTTAGTGATGAGTAGGGCTATGACAACCTATGATGGGTGGCCCTGTGGCTCCAGGAGTATATTTTGTTGGGGTGTTAGAAAGTAGGATGAATTGCTATGTGAGAATAAGGAGAAGAAGTGTCTGCAGACAATTGTTTAGGGGAATATAGATGGGTAAAGGCAGGAAAAATGGGGCACTGAAGAATGGAGGATGCCATTGGTGGGAAATGATAAGAGGGATTTATAAAATGAGGTGGTTATAGTTTTGGAATAGTTGCTTTGTGTACAACTGTAGCAGTATATGACTGCAGCATGGCCACTTCTCAACCGCGACATGACCATGTCATTTGGTTTGTACCCACAGGGCAATGATCAGGAATAAACTGATCATTCCCACTCATTGCCAGCTTGTTAAACCTGCATTTACATGTAGCGATTATTCCCTCTTTACAGGGATGAACAATACGTACTGTACATTTAAATGTATATCTTTCTCCTCTAACTGAGAAATGAATGACGATCGTAAACATATACCAGGATCTCTTGTCATAAGCATGAGTGGGGCAGCATGAGGGGGCAATATTTCAAATGGTATTATGGATACTTTATGTATGTCCTGCCTTGTCCAAATAGGCCGGATGGTGTATTTCTCTTAAGTAGTCTTCATCTTGTCAGAGTCATAGCTAGGTTTTCCCTCACCACAGGCTGGGGCGGATTGGCCATAGACCCTACAGGGAAATTTCCCGGTGAGCCGATACCCAGTGGGCCATTCAAGCCCTCTTGATGGCCGCAGGCCAAGTACATAGTGATCTGATGCTCACCGGCCACAGGTGCCCTCCTAAACTCAACTGTGATACAGTTGACTACTGTGGTTAGGGCGGTAGCATTTTGTGCTTACCTGTGGTATTTGGTTCTGCTGGTGCGGTATTCTGTGCTGCACTACAATACTGCAGGCCCTGCCTACTTCTGTTGTCCCGTCTTGTCCATTTGTACCCACCTACAACATGGGACCACTTTTAGGTTTTTTTCCAGGGCCACTTTTAGTTTCCAATCCGCCCCTGACCACAGGCCAAGATTTGGCTAAACTTCCTGATTTTGGCAGGACTGGTCCACCATCTAATGTGTATGAGGGCCTCACATCACTGACCTGACAGCAGATTTCAGAAAGAGAAGTTGGATTTCAACATGCCTCATCAATTTTTCTTGGAGAGGTAAGCTGCTGTCCGATGTGTCTAGCAGCAGCTTTCTCCATTCCCACCATTCAGAAGACATGCCCACTATTCTGAACCAAGCTAGCATGTGAATGGTAGATAACTGTTGGTTGAACAAACGTATGGCTGGCAGCTATCTGTAAGGTATGGATATCTTGAGTTTGCTGCTGTAGCCCTGTATCTGCAGGACACATGCCCCCTTCCCCCAGCTATGCTCCTGCATCTTGTAATTCCATTGACAAATAATGACTCCTCAGGAAATGTGACTCAGTCATATCTATCATCTTCTAAGATCGCTGCCCTGCAGATGACATGCCTTTCTTTCATGTTCTGTACACTTAAGATACATAATAACAATTAGTCTGTAATGGCTGCTTCAAACAAAGAGTAACACCTTCTTCTAAATGGTGCTCTTCATTCTACTTATTCACAAAGCAATCTAAACAGCAAAAGGAACCTAAAATACAAAATCAATGCAAAATTAAAGATGATTTGAGTAAAGTAGAAATTCTTGGAATCATTTTACTTGCATATAATTTTCAGACATAAAGATGTTTTCAAGACGAGTTTGTAGCTTTGCTTAGACTTGCTAAATCAAGTTAACATGCAGGGGGCCCTCAGCAGGGCCGTGTGTGGTACTGCAGAGGTGCTCACTTAAACTGGGTAGACTCAGAGACTCTGAGCACAATGCTGGATCACTTACTTTAAATGGCCCAGATGTTTTGCTAAAATCTGTATTGAACAGCTCCAGCTTGAGCCAAGTGTTTGAAATGTTCAGTACCCAGCGTGAGTCCTCCTATTCACTATATACTGTTTGACACTTCCTATAGGAATTAGTGGCAGGGGGATTTTTTATCTTTCTATATTAGATGTATTAGATATGTTAGAACTTATTCACCAACTTTTTTTCTGTCCCCTCTGGGGGGTTTATGTTTGATAAGTAATTTTATGGCATTTTTTTGTCGGTGTGCACACTTCCTGGTTATGAATTGCACTTTCTTGGCATGCAGGGGCTTTCTTAGCACAAACATTGGTGGTATATGCTAGCAATTCTTTGACCCCCACAGTTATTTTTTGTCAGGGTTGTCCATGGAGGTACAAGGTACTCAATGCAATCTTCTGTATATTACAGTTTTGAGAACTGGCTTGGTAACGAAATAAAACAAAATGTGATCTGGGGTCATTATCTGCACCACTACTCATGTCTAAGATGATGTTGACAGATTCCCTTTAAAAATCTCAGACAAGCCCTAAAATGGTTTTCTTCAGCACCACATTCTGAAACAGTGGCAGGAGAACTGGACCAGCACCACAGAGAATAACACTGGAGAAAGGGGGGAGTATAATATATACCATATATATTTTATTTTAAACCATTTTTGTGTTTTAATTATCTTGTTCAATCCTGTGAAATACTTTAGCTTTGTGCACTAGCACATGGTGAATACCCACAAATTTGGCACCCAAAGAGCTGACCTTGCAGAAGTAGTTTCCTATGATCGAGCAAATAAAGGAAGAACTCATGAATGTAAACTTCCTTCTCCAATAGCAAATACTCAGGAGATGTGCAGGAGAGGGTTAAAGACGTCCTTTGTGATTATCCTCCACACGGATACATTTATAATGTGTTTTCCTTTTTCGTACAGTTGGCTTGTAATATCTTCAGTTTACCACTAATAAATCACCCTGTGCGTGCCTTCAGCCGCACATCTGGATTACAGTTTACTTTGTAGTTAAGAGCTTCAGTAAATTACTCCATGTACTGTAGATGGTTTACAGGAAACATTTCACATGCAAACATTTTTCTGTAAAGTTCACGGCGCAAATGTAGAATGTTAGCTCCACATTACAAAGCCCCTTGTGCACATTATGTGAGAGTTCCTACTAGAGCACTCTACCATATCACACACCAACTGTCACTACGTACCTTTATGTGCACTCTCACTGTACCATCAGACCATTCAGGGCTGCAGCATGCAAGGTCTCCTGATACATCTACTTGTATCACCCTTCTTCAGGCTTTATAACCAATACACCCAGCGCCATTACATAAAATGTAATTTTGTTCTTGTAATTCTCTTGTGCTAGTTATAGTGGTCTTTCCCTCTCTGTCTGAATTGTGACCTCTTGACTTTGCCATCATTTTGTCTTGTAATACTTCAACTGACTTTTCACAGCCAGAATTACTGACTTTGAGGACACCATCCTGCATTTGCCGCCATTACCTATGTTTTCTGTTCCTCATTATGATCCTTATGATTCTGTCTTCCATTTTGGTAGTGCCTGCTGTTGATGACTAAAGCTCAAAGTAATATATTCAGATAGTTTAATTTATTAAAGGGGTTGTCTCACTTCTGAAAACAACATTTATCATGTAGAGTACTCTGATGGAGAAAATAACATTAGACTTTAGGCTGAAAAATCCCTAGGTCATTTGTACGACATTTTTAACAAATTGTGACATTTGGTAAATTTTTTGCAAAATGCTTATTTCAGATATTACATTATAATACAGTGCATCGCCCACTAAGATCATATCACCTATTAGTTGGTTTACTTTACGCTAGAATTTTGTGCCACATTTTTTGGCATACATTGTCTCATCTTAAGCCATGCCTCCTTGTCTGATAAGTTATAAAAAAATGTCTAAATCAATTTAGTAAATGTAGTGCAAAGCATATTCGCCAGTTTTGTGGCTCAATTGCACCAGAATTATGGTGTACTTTTATTAATATAGCACCTCCAATGTCTCTTTCTGAAACTGTTTAGTACCGGCATGTGTCCTGGTGGCCCGGTGCCAGGGGTGTAAATACCATAGCGGCAGACCGTGTGACTACTATGGGGCCCAGGGCAAGAGGGGACCGAGTCTTAGTTGGGATTATCTTCTTTTCTACTATAGGTGAAAACTTGGTCAGGACTCCATCTTCTAAAGGAGCAACTTTTAGCAAACGAGGCAGAGGAAAAATGGCTCAAAGGTCATTGAAAAGAGTTTAGGTAGAAACGCTTCTGTCTTGTGTGGGGGCATGGTTTGGGGCCTTGCATGGGGCCCTTACTTCTCTATTTATGCCACTACCCAGTACATTATATTTTTTGGTGCATTTGTTTGATCCTGGACAAACAGTAGTACAGAAGGGATAGACTCGGTGAGCGAGGATAGTTATGTAAGCCAAGGTCTTCATAGGAGATCCAATTATTAAGCTACAAACAGTATTAGAAAGTTCAGAAGGTTTGCAGTATTGTTAGTAAGATTAAATCCCTCACCTTGAGTGATTCAGGATTTTCCTTGCCAGCGGAGATTTATCATGAAGCACAATATGACTGTGCATCTGGGCGGCTGAGGAAGGAAACTTCAAACATCAATTACTCTTTGTAGCCTAAAGTAATGGGCCAATTATTTGTTGATGTGAAGCCTCCTGTTGATGACCAATGAGACATTTTCCGCTCATATGATTTTAATGCAGCCTCTTAAGGTGAGGGTCTTTATTTTAACTGAAATTGATCATCTAATTGTCATGTTTTCTATAAGGGTAATGCCAAGCAGTACGGCCAGCCGCATGCGTCAGGTCACTTGTGACCAATGGCCGTGCAATTTTTCAGGAAGCCATTTGCTGCTGTGGTTGGTGTGGCTGGTCCCAAGCATTTAGACTTATGGTCCTTTTACATGGATCGTCAGCAAGTTGCATTTACTTGCAGCAATCACCTGCACTGTATGGCGACAAGCGATCACTACATCTGGTCATCCATTTACTGTGCAGCAGTCACAAATGAATGGGTGATCATTTAATACATGGATGGGATGAGCCTGCCAGAGTGAGATCATAGAGGGGAGAGGTCTATTGAAATGAGATATCTTCAGATATATTGCTGAAATATATAGGTGGTCATTGACTACAAAGATAAATGAGTTAAAAAAACAGGTTGATTATTATTACATTTTCTTGATAATTGCAAAGAATTAATGAAATGTTCAAATTTGAGATTTTACAGGACTTAACCCTTTATTTTGCGCATTATGGTAACTCAGTAAAATCACTTAGTTATTTACTTGCTGTCCTATGAAAATCCAGATGTCACCAATTGTGAAGTCAGTGTGATTTATATAAAAATGACAAAGTCACCTTTGTTACATTGAAAAACCACACAAATCTGTGACTCTAATATAGAACTCTAATTAAATCTGAACCTGCCCACCGCTTGCGATATCTGTATATCAGCTGCTGGTTCTACTCTTGTGTATGTTGTAGACAAAGTGACACCTAGTGGCTACCAGCCAAACTGCTCACAGAATTCACATTCTGAGGGTACGACCACACATTCAGGTTTACTGATACAGTAAACCTGTGGATCATAAAAGGAGAGAAAGCATTAAGGTCAGATGTCACTTCTCTTTTTTTTTATTCTCTCCTGGTTTTGTTTTTCAAAACTGCATCAGGAAACCTGAAAGCGTATCTGTGCTCTATAAAATTTCTATTAACGTTTATTATTACATAAGAGAAAAAGCATTAAAACATTGAGTGGAATATTAAATTATAAACAACTGGGGGTAAATTTGACAAAGAGCTTGCTATATTGTCTGTTTATGATTATTACACATCACTGTGATACTGATCTAACAAAGAGAAGCCATATAATAATCAGCAACATAACTATAAGGGAGATCGACATCCTCTCTGTCATATAAAGGAATATCTGTCCTTATTACCTGTGTACTGTGATATTATCCTTGTATTATGATGCTGTTTTTATGTTTGTGCTGTGACATCACTGTTAATTATCCCTATACCATGACATCACTGTGGGCATTATTCTAATAGTGTGACGTCACTGTGCCTGTTATCCTTGTATGCTGTGTTTATTATGCCTGTGTTTGTGACATCACAATGGTACTTAGCCTTTAGCATGAATCAATATGTTCAAGTACATTATGCTTGTATTATCAACAACGTTTCTCAACATTATATGCAGATTTACACTCTAAAATGTTCTTATAGATATATATGTAAGTATAGAGTATTAGAGTGTTAGTAATTGAGATTGTTTTCGTGTCACTTTTAAGGCTTGTTTTGCATTGTGTGGTTGCGCCAAATTTATGACATGGTGCACAGTTTTCATGTATTTGGTGCAATTGCATTATATTGTATGACTTAGTCTTAAAAAATACATAAGGAGCCTGCCTGGCATAGGATGCGACTAGAGATGAGCGAGCATACTCGTCCGAGCTTGGTGCTCGTTCGAGTATTACGGTACTCGTAACTGCTTGCTGCTCGGACGAGTATCTCGCCATGCTCGAGGAAATGGCAACTTCCGCATCGTGCATTTTTCGCGCCTATAAACTCAGCCAATCACAAGCCAGGAGACTCTGCGGTACACCCAGCATCACGTGGGGCCCTTACATGTCGATAGCAGGGGTTGGCTGGCCTGATCAGGTGACCCTGGAATATACTAGTGACTGGCCGCGGTGCTCGGCTCAGATGCTGTCTGGATGTCGTTAGGGATAGAGCTGCTGCGTTTCAGGGAGAGTGTTAGGGCCTGCATTTAGTTCTCTGTTAGGCAGGAATCACCCACAAAGAACCCAACAGCCCTTCTAAGGGCTACAAGAAATTTTTTTTTTGTCTCCTGGCTTGGCTGGCTGGCTGGCACTAGTAGTGCAGCTATCGCCATATATAACCCCTTTTTTATTGTTATATCTCAGTGATACAAATCCATTGCACACAGCAGTGTGGAACCATTCTGTGTGTCACAGTTCAGTACACTCACTACAATCCGTATTTTCTGTCCAGGTGACACTTTCTGTACGTCACTTAATCCAACCAGGTCTTTTGCTCTCACGTATATAGCTTGATCCCAAAAATCTCTGTGCGACATTTGTCTGGGTCGCAGTCAAAATAGCCACCGTCAGCAGGGTGTCAGTTAGCTCTACGATAGTTTCTGCACGTCACGTTCCAAAAAAAACAAAACTAAAAAATATATATATATATATAAAAAAAATATAAAAAAAATAGTTTTTTTGTTGTTTTAGCTCAGTGATACAAATCCATTTCACACAGCAGTGTGGAACCATTCTGTGTGTCACAGTTCAGTACACTCACTACAATCCGTATTTTCTGTCCAGGTGACACTTTCTGTACGTCACTTAATTCAACCAGACTGAACAAGTTTGTGGGTTTCAGTACAGCAGGCCCATTTATTTTTTATTTTTTTATATAATACACTTATATACTGAAAATGTTGAACCCCAGGGCTAAGGGTCGAGGACGAGGGCATGGGCGTGGGCATTCAATTACTGCAGGGGGCAGAGGCCGTGGTCCTGGGCAGGGTGAGACAGTACCTGCTGATGAGGGAGCAGGGGAACGCCGCAGAGCTACACTCCCTAGCTTCATGTCTCAACTTACAGGGACACGTGGTAGAGGACTGTTGAAACCACAACAGTGCGAACAGCTGATGTCGTGGATTGCAGAAAATGCTTCAAGTAATTTGTCCACCAGTCAGTCTTCCACGCAGTCCACCCACGTTACCCAAGGGAGCACTCCTCTGGCTCCTCCACCTCAACCTCCTCCCCCCCAGTCTGCCCCCTCCCAGGAAAATTTGGAATGCGATCCGGCATACTCTCAGGAACTGTTTTCTGGACCCTTCCCAGAGTCACAAACCACTTCTCAGGTTGCTGCTGACCTCGTTCCCGATGCCCAAGTTTTCCAACTGTCGCAGTCTGTGGGTGATGATGATGATGACAATGTTGAGTTAGTGGAAGAAGTTTGTAAAGAGGTGTCGGACGATGAGGAGACACGGTTGTCAGACAGTGGTGAAGTTGTTGTCAGGGCAGGAAGTCCGAGGGGGGAGCAGACTGAGGAATCGGAGGATGACGAGGTGACTGACCCAAGCTGGGTTGATAAGCCGAGTGAAGACAGTGCTTCTGAGGCGGAGGCGAGTGCTGCACCAGAACAGGTTGTAAGAGGCAGTGGTGTGGCCAGAGGGAGAAGCAGGGCCAGAGCTGGTGCATCAGCAGCAACTGTTTCACGTAGTGAAGCTCCCGTGGCGAGGCCTAGATGTTCGCAAGTCTGGAGGTTCTTTAAAGAAAGACCACTACTAGCCTAACCACCACCAGCATGCGCAGGCATATGAGTGCTAAACACCCCACTCAATGGAACCAAGGCCGTTCACCACCTCCTGCGGGTCACACCACTGCTCCTTCCCCTGTGTCACTCGCTGCCTCTGCTAGTCAACCCCCTGCCCAGGACCCCCGCACGAGCGCCTCCCGCCGGAAAACCACACCTTCGCCTCCACGATCCTCCACAGTGTCCACCAATGTGTCCCAGCGCAGCGATCAGCTGTCTTTACAGCAGACGCTGGAGCACAAGAGGAAATACAGTTCCACCCACCCACATGCCCAAGCCCTCAACGTCCACATCTCCAAATTGCTGAGCCTGGAGATGCTGCCCTATAGGCTGGTAGAGACCGAGGCCTTTCGCAATCTCATGGCGGTGGCTGCCCCTCGGTATTCGGTCCCCAGCCGCCACTATTTTTCCCGATGTGCCGTCCCAGCCCTACACCAGCACGTGTCACAGAACATCATCCGTGCCCTGACCAACGCTGTTTCTGAGAAGGTCCACCTAACCATGGACACGTGGACAAGTGCTGCCGGGCAGGGACACTATATCTCACTGATGGCACACTGGGTTATCTTGGTGGAGGCTGGGACCGAGACTGACCCTGGGGCCACTCATGTACTGCCCACACTGAGGATTGCGGGGCCTACCTCGGTCACGGTCTCTCACTATGCCTCCTCCTCCTCCCACCTCCTCCTCCAAATTACCATCCGTGGGCACGGCGCCTTCAGTCGGTTACTCTAGGCGCAGCAGCAGTGCCGTGGGTAAGCGCCAGCAGGTGGTGCTCAAACTGCTGAGCTTAGTTGACAAAAGGCACACCGCCCAAGAGCTGTTACAGGGCATCACGGCGCAGACCGATGTGTGGCTGGCACCGCTGAACCTCAAGCCAGGCATGGTTGTGTGTGACAACGGGCGTAACCTGGTGGCGGCTCTGCAACTCGGCAGACTGACACATGTGCCATGCCTGGCCCACATGTTCAATCTCATAGTTCAGTGGTTCCTCAAGACATACCCCAATCTGTCTGATTTGCTCACCAAGGTGCGCAGCATCTGTGCGCATTTCCGCAAGTCGACCACAGATGCTGCCACTCTCAGGGCAGCGCAGCGCCGCCTACAACTGCCCGCTCACCGACTGTTGTGCGACGTGCCCACGAGATGGAATTCCACATTAAACATGTTATCCAGAGTTTACCAGCAGCGCAGAGCGATTGTGGACTGCCAGATGTCAACTTCCACCAGAACTGGTAGTCAGGTCAGTCAGATTCCTCAAGTCTACAATGAGGAGTGGACGTGGATGTCTGATATCTGCCAGGTGTTGACCAACTTTGAGGAGTCAACACAGATGGTCAGCGGCGATGCCGCCATTATCAGCCTCACCATCCCGCTGCTTTGCCTGTTGAAAAACTCACTGCTGAGCATCAAGTCGGATGCTTTGCGCTTGTCACAAGAGACGGTGGAGGAAGATACGTCGCTTGATAGCCAGAGCACCCTCCGGTCTGTTCCTCAGCGGGTATCGGAGGAGGGGGATGAGGATGAGGAGGAAGAGGAGGAGAATGTCGGCAAGACAGTAGAGGGTACCAGTGCTCAGTCCTTAACTCTTGAGCGTGTATGGGCTGAAGAGGAGGACTTGGAGGAGGAGGAGGAGGAGGAAATGGAGAGTCAGGCCAGTGAGGAGAGGGAATTCTTACGTGTTGGGACTCTGGCACACATGGCAGACTTCATGTTAGGCTGCCTATCCCGTGACCCTTGCGTTAGAAGCATTTTTTCAAACACCGATTACTGGGTGTTCAGTCTCCTGGACCCACGGTACAAGCAGAACCTTTCCACTCTCATCCCTGCAGAGGAAAGGAGTATGAGAGTGAATCGATATCAACAGACCCTGGTGCACAAGCTGAAACAATCCTTCCCATCTGACGCCGCTAGCGGCAGAGGGCATGGTTCTGTGGGCCAAGTAGCGGGGGAGAGGAGGCGAGCAGGCAGCTTGTCCAGCACTGGCAGGGGAACGCTCTCCAAGGCCTTTGCCAGTTTTATGTCACCCCAGCAAGACACTGTCACCTGTCCCCAGTCTAGGCAGAGTAGGGGGGAGCTGTACAGAAAGATGGTGAGGGAGCACCTAGCTGACCATACCAACGTCCGTAGCGATCACTCTGCTCCATACAACTACTGGGTTTCAAAGCTGGACACGTGGCCTGAACTGGCGCTGTACGCCTTGGAGGTGCTGGCCTGCCCTGCCGCTAGCGTGCTGTCAGAGCGGGTATTCAGTGCAGCTGGTGGAGTCATCACTGATAAGCGTACATGCCTGTCAACTGACAGCACTGACAGGCTGACGCTTATTAAAATGAACAAAGCCTGGATTTCACCGGAATTCAAATCTCCTCCGGGGGAAAGCAGCTAAAGATTAACATTACTTATGTATCCGATTCCTCTTCTCTACTCCTCCTACTCCTCCTCCTCCTCCTTGTCGTCTTTGCCTAACGCTGACCAAAAAAAAGCCATTTTTTAGAGGTCCAACTGACACTCTTTTACCACAATTTTTCAGGAGGGCCCCCTACAGGCCCTCTCTTCAAACAATTTTTCCAGAGATCCACCTACAGGCCCTCTCTCCAAACAATTTTTCCGGACGTCCACCTACAGGCCCTCTCTCCAAACAATTTTTCCGGAGGTCCACCTACAGGCCCTCTCTCCAAACAATTTTTCCGGAGGTCCACCTACAGGCCCTCTCTCCAAACAATTTTTCCGGAGGTCCACCTACAGACCTTCTCTCCAAACAATTTACGTCTTTTTCCTATCTTTTTCTCTCTCCAAACTATTTTTCCGGATAGCTGCCATATACGGTAATAAACTGAGAAGAATACAGAGAACACATGCCACACTTGATCAAGCTCATAATTTACGACTGTACCGCTTGATGCTAAATTTTTAAGTTGGGGTCCTGTGTCGTCATTCACTGAATTTCACTGATCTCCTCAACGTCTCCTCAAAGAACCGAAAGACCATTGTGGAGAGAGCGGCACAGCTCGCCATCAAAGTGACGAACCCCAACGCCAGACTGCGCAGCGAAGAGAACAAATAAATATCTCTGTGGTTATTTGTGCTAAATAAAAGTTAAATAAACACACACAAAAAAAAAATTGATTTGTTCCTGTGCCTGATCCACCCAAGTTGAATCTGTCCCATCATGAGAAAGTCCCCCCAAGGAGTCCCCACTGTAACTTGCTTCACTTTCAACTACCTCGCCCCCCGGCACCTGTGTCTCGCCATTGTCCACCACCTCCTCAGACAACACTGGTAAATCCCCACTGTCAGCACACGGAGACTGCAAAAGGTCCTGCGAATTGGGGCAGAGAATGTTCTGGGGTAGCACATCAGAGAAGGAGTGACTATGGGGTTCCAGGGAGTACGTGACCACATGCAATCTCCATCCAAAAAGTCATACTGAGGCTCACCACCATGCTTTACACTGCAATCTTATTACTGAGGCTCACCACCATGCTTTACACTGCAATCTTATTGAAAGACAGACAATCAGGGGTTCACCGCCAGGTTGTCAGGCAGCATTTTTAAGTGGGTCACCATTACCGTGTCCCTGAAAATTGCCTTGGGGTCATTGCCAGACTATTGTTATGAATGGCCATGGGGTTCTATACACACAGTGCTGACGGAAGCCCATCAGCCTTTCTAAACACAATTGAATCTGTCCCATCATGAGAAAGTCCCCCCAAGGAGTCCCCACTGTAACTTGCTTCACTTTCAACTACCTCGCCCCCCGGCACCTGTGTCTCGCCATTGTCCACCACCTCCTCAGACAGCACTGGTAAATCCCCACTGTCAGCACACTGAGACTGCAAAAGGTCTTGCGAATTGGGGCAGAGAATGTTCTGGGGTAGCACATCAAAGAAGGGGTGACTATGGGGTTCCAGGGAGTACGTGACCACATGCAATCTCCATCTAAAAAGTCATACTGAGGCTCACCACCATGCTTTACACTGCAATCTTATTACTGAGGCTCACCACCATGCTTTACACTGCAATCTTATTGAAACACAGACAATCAGGGGTTCACCGCCAGGTTGTCAGGCAGCATTTTTAAGTGGGTCACCATTACCTGAAAATTGGCGGTGATGGACCTTTGTTGCACCTAGTTGGGTGCTTCCCTAACATGTGATGGGCATGTGCCTCACCTTTCTTTGTCTGGGTGAGCACAATTGCCATGAGGGTAACCACCAGGCTGTTGCCTGAGAATTTGGGGTAATGGTGGGATTAGGCAGCCTCAGAGGCATCCATGCATGCTGCCCCTGCTGTTTCCTGTCCATTTCCGTGGTGTTTCCATCATTTTCTGAGGTTTCCAGGTTTTCACCCAGCCTTCCCTAGGCAGAGCCTTGGTCCCTTGCAAAAAATGCTCGAGTCTCCCATTGACTTCAATGGGGTTCGTTATTCGAAACGAGCACCCAAGCATCGGGAAAAGTTCGACTCGAATAACGAGCACCCGAGCATTTTAGTGCTCGCTCATCTCTAGATGCGACCTTTCTGTGATTTTTCTGCGACATTTCAAGTGTCTCAGATAGTAAATGTTCCATAATCCAGGTCTAGTCTCACTGTTCTGCCTAAACACAGACCACTTTGAAAAGTGCTGGGTCTCCTAAATGTCGCAAAAAAAAAAAAAAAAAAAGCTGGCATGTTTACACCAAAAACTTGATGTATCTGGTTTTTACATGAGATAAGACTAGATTAAAGCCAATGATGACTGATCCTCACTGATGAGCTGTTAACTGCAGCCTCTGGCACCAGAACTTACTCTTGAATGGAGCAGGAAGCACAGCTCCATTCAAAGTGTAGTAGCTGGATTACTGCAGCTCATCTCCCTTTCAAGTGAATGGGTACAGAGCCTCAGTCACCCAATACGGCCACTACACTTTGAATTTAATTGTGCTTCCTGTCCATTCAAGAGCTAGTTCTGGTGCTGGAGGCTGCAGAGATCAGCTGATTGGTGGGGGTGTAGGTTGTCAGACCTTCACCGTTGGGGTTGTTTCTGTGTAGCCTCTTCATGGAGTTCTTGAATTCACATTGAGATGCGTGGAACAGTCACAGATATCTCTAAATCAAATCTGGCATGTCAGCTCACTTTAAATGTATATATAGATAAGGCACATATGCCTCAGAACTAAATGTACTAAGTGTAGAACACAGTGACTGTGACAGCAGGCGGATGCTATGAGTGATCACTTTTGTATCTCTATATTACACTGTACATGTACAGTGTAAAGAAAACGTAAATGACAGAGGTGGAAGTCGTTACTCTGGAATCATGGGATGTTCAAAAGGTAAGTGATGTCAGACCTCCTAAAAATTTGGGGAGTACCAAGAAACTGTTCAAAACAAAGAAAAAAAACCCTCACCTTTGGAAAGCTGCTCTGTTCTCACCATGAGGCTCCCATCCCAGCTGACTCTGGTCCCTGGTGGATCAGAAGTGACAACATCCCATCTGTGGTCACATTGATGCTGAAACCATTCATGATTGCTGATGCTCATGTTTCAGGGCACAAGGAGCTGAGCACATAGCTATTTAGTTTTATGTGAAAAGATTCAGCATAACATTTTTTTTTTCATTTAAATCCTGCACTTTCAATGCTTCAGTGGGCTCTCCTACTCGGTGATTGATGATCCAATGAGAAGGAGAAATTGGAGTTGGAGCCATGCTACCAGTGGAATATAACAGAATTTTGCCACCAGGGTTCAAAATGAAAGTTTTATTGGTGACAATGCATTATGCCACTGAACCAGTGCCATCATCAATCCATAATATTGTTACCATAGACATGGGAGAGCTATATACAATTTAAAACAGAAAAAGGAAATGACATCAATGAGATCAGGGGTTGGAATAAAAAAAGGGGTTGGAACTAGAGATGAGCGAATCATCCAAAATTCGCTTCGCCGAATGTTCATACCTCATACGAATGTAATCGGCGAAGCTGCGTACAAATCATACGTTATTATGTGGTGTTTTATGAACATTCGCGCACTAATAACGAACGTACAGTTGTTAAAGGTACGCAACTTATGTGAACACGTATGCATGAGGGTACAAATTGCGTAGAAATCCTCAGCGTACTATTGTCTAGCGATTGCGTAATACGCAGGCACGCACGACGCTAGGCTTTGCTGGAGCGAAATGGTGGAGCAGGAGAAACGCTCTGAGTCTGACCCCTGGCTACATGATACTGTATCAGCAGATGACTGCAGATCATCCGGCTGTGATTGAGATGAGCGTGCCATCCACTCCACTACCTCATCCACTTTCTCCTCCACTACAATTTTGCGCCTTGGTGGATTAGCCTAGTGGAACAGTGGCCAACTATTACGAATTCTAGTAGAAGCTCCGGCTACAGGTCCTTTGGCACTGCTACCCTGTGCCACCTTCTCCTTTTTTTGGAGCTTTAGGTCTGGCTGGAACCCTTTTGCTTTTCCATGACAGACATTTTCACTTGACTGTGGCCCTGCAGCTGGTCTTTGTCTCTCTCCCTATTTCTCTCCCTGTCTCTCTCCCTGCCTGATTAATTACTAGCCCTGCCCTGGCCCTGCACTTGCCCTGCAGTATCCCTGATATGTGCAATATGGATTCCCAGAACAATTACACCCCACTGTCTCTCAGAACTTCACAGACAGTGCTTCTGCTCGTCTCAGCAGTTGCAGCACAACTGATGTGTCACTGGCTTACCGAGCCTGTGAGCCAATCGGAGCAAGCCCTTCTCACTAGATCAGGTGACCGCTTTCTTCCCGGGCTTTTTGCCACACGAATAACAAACTAACAGTAAAAGTTCGCAAATTAACAGAATTCGTATGCATCAGCGTATAAAGTAACTTATACGTAGCATTAGCGCACAATTTATCGGACAAGTACATAGCAAATGCATAGAAAGCGTTAAGAACATTTTCGAATCTAACAAAGCGAATCTCAAAAAATCCGGATTCGCTTTGCAGCGGAAAATTTCCAAGATTTGTATCGAACCTACGAAGCGGCTAATAGATTTGCTCAGCTCTAGTTGGAACCCAGGACTCCAACAGTAAGAAGCTGCAGTAGTAACATATTGTAACATAGTAACATAGTTTGTAAGGCCGAAAAAAGGCATCTGTCCATCCAGTTCAGCCTGTTTTCCTACAAGTTGATCCAGAGGAAGGCAAAAAAAACCCTGTGAGGTAGAAGCCAGTTTTCCTCACTTTAGGGGGAAAAATTCCTTTCCGACTCCAATCAGGCAATCAGAATAACTCCCTGGATCAACGACCCCTCTCTAGTAACTATAACCTGTAATACCCTCCAGAAATACATCCAGGCCCTTCTTGAACTCTTTTAGTGAACTTACCATCACCACCTCCTCAGGCAGAGAGTTCCATAGTCTCACTGCTCTTACCGTAAAGAATACTCTTCTATGTTTATGTACAAACCTTCTTTCCTCCAGACACAGAGGATGTCCCCTCGTCACAGTCACAGTCCTCGGGATAAATAGATGATGGGACAGATCTCTGTACTGACCCCTGATATATTTATACATAGTTATTAGATCTCCCCTCAGTCGTCTTTTTTCTAAAGTGAATAACCCTAATTTTGATAATCTTTCTGGGTACTGTAGTCCACCCATTCCAGTTATTACTTTAGTTGCCCTCCTCTGAACCCTCTCCAGATCTGCTATGTCTGCCTTGTTCACAGGAGCCCAGAACTGTACACAGTACTCCATGTGTGGTCTGACTAGTGATTTGTAAAGTGGCAGGACTATGTTCTCATCACGGGCATCTATGCCCCTTTTGATGCAACCCATTATCTTATTGGCCTTGGCAGCAGCTGTCTGGCACTGGCTTCTAAAGCTTAGTTTGCTGTTCACTAAAATTCCTAGGTCCTTTTCCATGTCAGAGTTACCCAGTGCTTTACCATTTAGTATGTACTGGTGACTTGCATTATTCCTTCCCATATGCATAACCTTACATTTGTCAGTGTTAAACCTCATCTGCCACTTTTCTGACCAAGCCTCCAGTCTATCCAGATCCTGCTGTAGCAGTGCACTGTCCTCCTCTGTGTTAATTACTTTACACAGTTTAGTGTCATCTGCAAAAATTGATATTTTACTATGCAAACCTTCTACAAGATCATTAATAAATATATTGAAGAGAATAGGACCCAATACAGATCCCTGTGGTACTCCACTAGTGACAGTGACCCAATCTGAGTATCTACCGTTAATAACCACCCTCTGTTTTCTATCATTGAGCCAGTTACTTACCCACATACAGACATTTTCTCCCAGGCCAAGCATTCTCATTTTATATACTAACCTTTTATGTGGTACCGTGTCAAACGCTTTGGAGAAGTCCAAATATACGACATCCATTGAGTAGCCGCGGTCAAGTCTAGAACTTACCTCCTCATAGAAACTGATTAAATTGGTTTGACATGACCGATCCCTCATGAAGCCATGCTGATACGGATTTATTTGTTTATTTTCATTGAGGTACTCCAAGATAGCATCTCTCAGGAAACCTTCAAACAGTTTACCCACAACAGAAGTTAAACTTACCGGCCTATAGTTTCCAGGCTCTGTTTTTGGACCCTTTTTGAATATTGGCACCACATTTGCTATGCGCCAATCCTGTGGAACACTCCCCGTCAGTATAGAGTCCTTAAATATCAGAAATAAGGGTCTGTCGATGACATTACTTAATTCTCTTAGGATACGGGGGTGTATGCCATCCGGTCCTGGTGATTTGTCTATTTTAATATTTTTAATACGTTGCTGTACCTCTTCCTGGGTCAGAGAGGACACTTTTAAAGGGAAATTTACTTGTATACTCTGCATTTCATCTGACAGTTTATTTTCCTCAGTGAATACAGTGGAGAAAAAGTTATTTAGTAGCTTCGCTTTCTCCTCATCGCTCTCTGCAACTCCTCTCTGCAATAAGACACTCATATTTTAAAGGGGTTGTCCCACAAAAAATATTGTACAGTTTTCAAGCCAGCACATGGATATGACATTTTTTGTAATTGCATGTAATTAAAAATTTAGCATAACCACTGTTTTATTCAATAAAATGTATCTGTATAGCGCCACCTGCAGTTTGTTTTTTCTTATTTCTTTGTCCAGCTCACTAAGATGGCCGCACATGCTCAGTTTTAGTCTTCAGCTGCCTCCTGAGCTGTGACAAGAAGAGCATGGACATGCCCCCTGAGCTGCAGTAGAAAAGACACTCCCCTTGAGCTGCCAGCTTGATAAAAATCTAGTAGAGCAGTAAATGGAGAGAACTCTGGATTCATGTGAGGTACAGGTCCAGTTCTAGCTTTGTACTATATGATGTCTAATTTACTTTTTTTATATAAAGTCATGGGATAACATCTTTATGTGAAATAAATTAGTTCATATTGTAAAACATCATGATATGCATGGATAGGCATTATCACACAGATTTACAACAGACATTTAGTTGTAAATAAGTATACGTATCATCTTTATTATATATTATAAAGGGATAAACAGTGAGAAATGAAAATGGAACCAATAGTGTCCCTATCTGGAGTACAATGCACAACATAATGAGATACAATGAAACAAACAGAAAATTAAAATTATACAAATACCACAGTGTTAAAAATTATGACACCTTTCTTAGGAAGGGGAAATCAGACATTTTCAATAATTTCATTGAGGCCCTCTTGATGTAGGTTGTCCAATTTAAATATCTAATACTTCTCCTTCTTAACATGTGCACCCAGTCTGTTTGGATGGCCCAACAGGTTTGGGATCGGACTTATGGTGGATAGAAAAGTGCCTGGATACACTGTGAAGTGGATGTACTGATTTTATTTTGCTTGTATGTATATTTACTGTATATGTTCTCACAGGGATTGAGATGAGCTTCCTGCATATTGGAGTCCATATGGGCATTCTAGTATATACATCACCTATTCTAAGGAGCAGATGATGAATGACATGATTGGGAAGGTGGCGGAATAGGCTCTAGATCAGTGGTTCTCAACTCCAGTCCTCGGGACCCACCTGCCAGTCAGGATTTAGGAATATCCCACAGAATGAATACCTGTGGTAAGTCCTGATGGATGGACGCTAATTATATCAGCTGGTCTAAACTAAGGAAATCCTGAAAACCTGACTGGCAGGTGGGTCCCGAGGACTGGAGTTGAGAACCACTGCTCTAGATGTAACCTACTTCACCCTATGCAGGATGATACTACAACAATATGAACCCTCAATGAATGAACAAATAAATGAATAAATGGCTGATTAGGATTGTTTTGCCTGGTAGAATGCTGGTGTCTAGGTGTTCTTCAGCATAGGTGCTCTCCTAAATGTGACTAGGTTTGTCAGGGAATCAGTTATTAGCTACATAAGGATCTTGTTTCAAAATGTGGCAGTGCACACTGACAGCTTTCCTAATCTGTTGGTTCTCACTGGTATAGGTGGTAACACAGTTTATGGAAGGGGCCTCAGTGGGATCACCGTTACAATATGGCAATTGTTTCTATTGGATCAAAACTGGAACCTTTCTTGGGCTTTAATATCTTTAAGAAATTAAATCTTGCTATCTCAAATAGATTACATTTATTTGAGCATTATCTAATATTTGAAAAATCGCCTTACAGTAATGGTAACCCCCACATTTGGCTACTTGACAAATCCCATGACTGTGTTTCCCTTCCCATCAGTACACATCCATGAAGGTAGTCTCCCATCAATGCTACCCCCCCCCCCAGAGAAGTCCACATATTCCTGGGGGAGTAACCCCCAAACCAAGAAAAGAACCCAAAGGTCTTTCATGTACCTTTAACAATTCGAAACATAAAAAATACAGGCTAACACCCACCACTATCTATCTGCCAAGACTAAGGTAAAGCTCCCTACATCATCCTCAGTTACTGTTCCTATTGACATCCCTGTCCTCCCACCTCATTAGGTCCCCATGACAACCATTCAGATGAATTTCAACTTCACCTTACAACACATATGGATTCCATTCCCATCAGGTGCTCTACACATGAGGATGTAACCCCTCCTCTGCATTCCTTCCCCTCTATTGGTTATATTGGCTCTTCCTGTTCTTTCATTTGTTTTTACTACATTTTCTACATCATCTCTTCCTTTTTTAGAGTTACCACCCAGGTTCACTGAGCACCTATTACCCCCCATCACCAGCCTCTTG
The DNA here is from genome assembly GCA_900303285.1 of Rhinella marina. NCBI lineage: Eukaryota > Metazoa > Chordata > Amphibia > Anura > Bufonidae > Rhinella > Rhinella marina. Next base: position 187,163 of record ONZH01017512.1, read on the forward strand.
GCCACTCATTTTCCCATTTTTAGACCCCCATAAGGACAAAAAAAAAAAAAAAGACCTGGGGTAAAAGGCGAGAAAGAAAACATAAGGTACAACAAAAGGGTACTTCTTTAGATTCCAAATCCCTGCCTATATATATATATATATATATATATATATATATATATATATATATATATATATTATTTCTACACATTTATTGAACTTCCATGAGACAAACATGTTAAGCAAAGGATTATCTTTGTGCCCTACTCACTCATAGAACAATTTTGATCTCTTTTTAAACTTGAACACGTTTGTCAGGAAACTAACCTTACAATTACAATGTAATTTTGCTCTGATATGTTAAAAAACATATTTACGTGACTACTCCCATCTTATTTCTGAATTGATAATTTTGCAGTGGGAGACATCTTGAATCACCTTGGATGTGTCCTCCCTGCTCACTAATATCCCACGTGGATTAGGCATCTAGACTAAAGCAGATGTTCTTTCCAAGGATCCCAGTATGAAACCCAAATAGTGCCAATTTATACTTGATGGTATGCAGTATATTTTGGAACATAATGTGTTCTTATTCCAATCCCAGGTTTATGAACAGGTCAAGGGTACTGCCATGAGTACAAGATTTGCACTGAGTTATGCCTTCAAACTGAACCACATTACCCAGTGGCGTAGCTATAGGGGTCGCAGCGGTCGCAGACCCCGAGGGCCCCCCTTGTCACTAGCAGGGCCGCACCGCCAATTAGGCAGGTGCGGCCCTGCGCATAGTTGCGGGCGGCGGCGGGGCAGAGGGAGATGAGCGCTTCCATTGTGGAAGCGCTCATCTCCATAGTAATCTGTATCGCCGTCCTCAGGACGGCGATACAGAAGCCTGTACTGCGGGGCAGGGGAGGGAGAGGCGTCTCCCCTGCCCGTTCCTCTGATAGGCTGCAGGACTAGTGCCTGTAATAATGCCCCCAGTGCCAGTAAAAATGCCCCAGTGCCCCCAAAAATGCCCCCAGTGCCCCCTTTTGCCGGTAAAAATGCCCCCAGTGCCCCCATGTGCCAGTAAAAATTCCCCCAGTGCCTGTAATAATGCCCCCAGTGCAGGCCTAGTGCCTGTAGCCTATCAGAGGCCGGCTCTGGCGGCGCGATTACGTAATCGCGCCGCCTGAGCCGTACAGTGCGGGACACAGGCCGGAAGAGGTCTGCATCGCATCGCTGCCGGCTCCATGGAGGTAAGTATTAGTGTTTATTTTTTTTTTATTGTTGTAGTCTTGGACCGGAGCTCTATTGGGGGCACATGGGGGCATTTTTACTGATACATGGGGGGCACTGGGGGCATTTTTTACTGGCACATGGGGGCATTTTTACTGGCAAAAGGGGGCACTGGGCATATTTACTGGCACTGGGGGCATTATTACAGGCACTGGGGGAATTTTTTACTGGCACATGGGGGCACTGGGGGCATTTTTACCGGCAAAAGGGGGCACTGGGGGCATTTTTGGGGGCACTGGGGCATTTTTACTGGCACTGGGGGCATTATTACAGGCACTGGGGCTATTTTTACTGGTACATGGGGACACTGGGGGCATTTGTTACTGGCACATGGGGGTACTGGGGGCATTTCTTACTGGCACTGGGGGCATTTCTCAATGGCACTTGGGGGCATTTCTTAATGGCATGGGAGCACTGGGGGCATTTTTACTGGCACTGGGGGCATTTGTTACTGGCACTTGGGGGCATTTCTTAATGGCACGGGAGCACTGGGGCATTTTTACTGGCACTGGGGGCATTTCTTACTGGCACATGGGGGCACTGGGGGCATTTTTACTGGCACTGGGGGCATCTGTTACTGGCACTTGGGGGCATTTCTTAATGGCACGGGAGCACTGGGGGCATTTTTACTGGCACTGGGGGCATTTTTACTGGCACATGGGGGCACTGGGGGCACAGTTATTTCTGGGGCACGTTATGTTTACACTATTACGGGGCACTATTTGCTGGGCGCAGTTATTTTAGGACACTGTGTGCCAATAATTATTGTAGGGCACTATCTGTGTGGTACTAGTGGCACAGTACTGGGGGTGGTAGGATGATTTTTCCAGAAGACGGGAGGATGATGGAAAAGTAGTAAACTAAGATTTTTTTTTGTCAAACTGCAGAGATGAGAAATGGCTGAAAAAATGGCATCTGGTCTGAAAGGAGAAGATGAGAAAAGAGAAGATCTACATCAGAGGAGACATCACTGGATGTAAGAGGTATGGGGCGCTGTATTAGGCTACATTCACATGAATGTTGTGTTTTGCAGTCTGCAAATTGCGGATCCGCAAAAAAAGCATGATGTTCCGTATGGCATCTGTTTTTTTTTGCAGATCCACTGTAATAATGCCTATCCTTGTCCGCAAAACGGACAAAAATAGGAATGGACATACAGATGCGGACAGCACACAGTGTTCATTTAAGTGAATGGTTCCGCATCTGAGCTGCAAAATATGCAGATCGGAGGCTGCAAAAACAAGTCGTGTGAATGTAGCCTTACCCTGTATGTTCTGTAGTGATACACGTAATGTTAGGAGGGAAAAGGTTAGGGTGAGAATTTGGCATGGGGGAGGGGGGTTCAGTTTTTGACTTGGCCGGCAGAAAAGCTAGGTGCACCAGCGCTGGGGGGGGGGGCCCAAGCTGAACTCTTGCACCAGGGCCCATGAGCCTTTAGCTACGCCCCTGACATTACCAATAGCACTACTTAAAGTCAGTGCCTATATTTTTACATTAATCGATACATTGATGACCTTATCATTTGGAAAGGTACAGAAGTTGAGCCCACAAATTTGTACAACTCAATCAAAACTGCTGTGGCATAACTTTATCTTTGAATTTTCATGCAACTCAAATTGAATTTTTGGATATCCTAATCAAAGGTCATGCGAATGATAATTCCATCAATATAGAAACACTCTTTAAAATTTTAGATGTGAACAGCTTTTTGGAATTCTTTCATTACCCTGAATAGCCAACCAATGTTCCATTCAGTCAGTACAACACAATTTGAAAGGACTACACAACAGACGATTCCTTCAAGCAACAGTCCAAAGTCTTTACCCAAAAGGGCTAACCAAAAGTTATTCTCCAAGATGCTTACAGTAGGACAGTTAAATTGAAACAAGAAAAATGTCAACAAAAAAACAAAGTGAGTGATGATGATCCCACTGAGAACCAGCAGATTAAGAAAGCTCTCAAGGGGTGTGGCCTGGCAGCCGATGGCGGAGGACGCGTGAGACATTAGCTCCGCAACTGTGCCGCGCTACTAAGATCCCCGAGCCTCATGCGCTGCCCGATCATGGGCAAGAGACTTCCTAAAAAGCCCCCCCAGGGCTCCCAACAACTCACTGACCTCCAACCACACGGCACCCTCCAGGACTACATATTGCGGCCTTCCCGCGCCGCCTCTCCATCGCCGCCATCTTCCCCGCCTGCTCTGCTCCCTGAGCGCCGGAGCAGGAAGCAGGAGTGCCTAGATCAAGATATCCTGGGCGCTCAGGAGCCAGTCGCTTCATGTTGAGATGCAGGCAGCCCCCTGGCCCACCATTGTCACCCTCTCCTCATACCTCCCCCCCAAGGCACTTATGAACCCTTACTACTGGCCCCCTCAAGGGCAGATATCCCCACTATTCTACCCTCTGTGGACCCTGAAGAAGACATAGGGCCACCCCTTTCATGCAAAGAAATGCAGTCCCCTCACCAACCCGCTCATCTAGCACAGACCCTGGCCCTGAAGATGGCTTTCCCCCATGATTGGCCTCACCAACAGACTGGGCCTCTCTCTTTCTCTCTTTTCTCAACTCCCCACTAAAAGAGACTTTCAAGTTCTAGTCACTGAAGTCACTACCACATGTCGCTCTGAAATTTCTGCCGTGTGGTGTGACTTACACTCTATAACCAACCATGTAGAAGCTCTAGAAAAAGATCATAACCTCACTCGGTCTTGTGTATCTCAACTCCACACTTCAGTTACTTCCCATGTAGTGGGATTCCGCGAAATACAACGTCACCTAGATCTAGATAACCGCGGGAGGAGGAATAACATCAGCATCCGTGGTCTCCCAGAACCTCAGGGTGATGAAGACCTACAAGAAATCCTAGATGCCCTCTTCAATCAAATTATGAGGGATCCTCCGTCCTTCACCACTAAGCTAGACTGGGCCCACAGAGCCTTACGCCCCAAATGTTCGTCTCCACAACCTAGAGATGTTATTTGCTGCGTCCATGATTTTCTCCAAAAAGAGGCTATTATGAAAAAAGTACGGGACTCTCGGTTCCTAGAATTTCGCCGGGCACGCGTACAGCTATACCAGGACTTGTCCTGGATCACGCTACAGAAACGTTGTCATCTCCGCCCTTTGTTGGGCATTCTGAGAAACCACTGGATCCCTTACCGTTGCGGGTTCCCCCTTCGCCTTAATTGTCCGACTAAATGGTCGCCTTCTCCACCTACGCTCCTACGCGGAACTTGGTTCCTTTTGTGCTGCATTGGACTTGCTAATACCCGACCTAACATATTGGGAGATCCCCACATTATCTTTGCCTTCTCCACTTGCCTGGCAAACTCCGGGGGGCTCCAGACGATGACGTCTACCATCACCCAGGGCACAGCCTGATGATCCCGGTGACTCATACCCTTCTACACAAGTGCCGACTAACTCCTCATCGTTGAGCTTCTGAAGATTCGACCAACTATCCTCCATTGTTCTCCTGGGGACTTGAAGTTACAGATGCAGCAGCCCTAGCGATCACTGTTTTCGCATAGCGTTGCTAACGAATCGCGACTTCTCTTTCACTCCTTTAACTCGCAGTAAAAGTAAGCTAATTAGGTGAATTGGTACGCATTAGCGTACAATGCGTACGCATTAGCATACAAATGCGTGCGTAGTAGCGTACAATGCATAGCATTCGTATGCTAATGCGCTCGCATTAGCGTACAATGAATAGCATTAGCATACGAATGCGTACGCAGTAGCGTACAATGCATAGCATTAGCATACAAATGCGTTAGCATTAGCGTACAATGAATAGCATTAGCGTACAAATCATCAGATGCGTACTCTATTTACGATATTGTTCTGCGCTCATGCGATTCTCCTGTGATCGCTAGTGCTGCTACATCTGTATGTCACCCACTCGGGGCATAAAAAGTTTACCTAACGGCATAGTTGCTGCTCGATGGTTCCATTTTGTTAGCAAGTGCCATTCTTAACCTGTTGGTTTTTGCTAGGTTTTTGACCCTCTTTTCTTGGGACGTGACTGATTCAGATCCCAGTTTTCTGGGGCTCCGTGAGTCTGCTCTGCTGACCTATGTCTCAGCAGAGTCGGTCCCTATTCAGACTTTTGTAGTCTGTTATTTTTTCTTCATTGAATACTTGTTTTAGTTACCTGTAAAGTCTTGTGGTGTCTGTGTCTTCCCCCACTTCCCCTTTTGTTTCCTTTTCCCTCTCCTCTCCCACCTCTCTCTAGATACTTTCCCCCTTTCTTTCTTCATTAGGCCTCCTTTTTCCTCAAGCGGGAGCAGCCTAAAGTTTGCCTCACCTGTGGAGTGGATGTGTACGATTAGCCTCTATTACTTACACCTTTGAGTGGTAAGTCGAATACCCTTCATACACTCCTCCTCCCCTCCCTATGGCTAGGATAGTCACTTTAAATGTCAAAAGGTTGGGCTCTAATGCTAAAAGACGCTTATCCCTTTGTGAGCTCCGCAATCTACATGCAGACCTAGCGTTTTTACAGGAGACCCACTTCAACCAGACCGGATCCTTTAATTTTACTAAACACTACTACCCTCATGCTTATTTAGCCAACCACAGCTGTCGAAAAGCAGGTGTCGCTATTTTGCTCTCATCATCTTACCCCATTTCAATAACTACCTCCCACATTGACCCAGCTGGCCGCTATATCATACTAGAAGGAGTATTTCAAAACCGCCCTATAGTGCTTTGTAATATTTATGCTCCTAACACCTCCCAACTCCCATTTGTGCACCGAGTTTTTAATAAACTCCACAAACTTCCCCCTGCCGCATGGATTGTGGGTGGGGATTTCAACATGATTTTTTCTGACACCGCAGACAGACTCTTCTCCCCACTGCACCTCCCTTGACCCAATCTCGCATGGCAAAAGATTTTCACAGTGTAGTCCGAAGATCAGCGCTCTACGACCTCTGGCGGGTTGATAACCCCATAGGTAGATTGTTCACATTTTACTCTCCCCCCCACAAATTACACACAAGAATAGACTATTTTTTCGGTAATGTTCTCACCTTGAAAATGATGCGTGAGGTAACTAGGCCTATCTCTTGGTCAGATCATGCCCAGTCCCTCTAACACTTTCTTCCCAACCCGCACCGCTCCGCACCTGTCACTGGCGTGTGAATGATTCTTTGTTGAAATCACTTTCCACACGCTCAGAAGTCAGATAGTACATCCAAACATACTTTACTGAAAATATTAATTCAGTCTCCTCCTCAGCCACATTATGGGAAGCCCACAAGGCTGTAGTACGTGGTCAATGTATTGCACTGGCCTCCCGACTTAAAAAACATAGAATGTCTCGGATTCAAGAACTCACAGCACAAATTGCCTCATTACAAACTCGCTTACAGGCCAGACTGAGTCTTTCCCTTCTAAGGGAATTAGTAGCAGCCCGAGCAAAACTAAAAGAAATTGCATTACACAATGTGGAACGCATGTTGCTTTACTCTAGACAATGATTTTATGAAAAATGTAACACAGCTCATACAATCTTAGCTCGGCAATTATGGGATGCTACTACCAAACGCATACCCCAGGCAGTGAAGGACTCGTCTGGTTGCCCACAATACCACCCTGCTGCTATTGCCCGCTGCTTCCGAGATTACTATGCACAATTGTATAATTTACACCCTGTAAACAGACACTCCCCCCCCTGCCCCGCATACTGGATTATCTGACTTCCTGTCAATTACCTAAACTTCCACCAGAATCGACGGCCTCGTTAAATGATCCTATATCTGCAGAAGAACTTGCAGATGTGATCAAGAACTTCCCCACGAGTAAGTCCCCAGGCCCGGACGGATTTATGGACCTGTACTACAAGACATTTGGACCTGAGCTCTCTCCACACCTCCTTGCCCATAATAATTCATTCCTTCATAGCTCCCCAATCCCACCCACTATGTTATCCTCACACATTGTGGTAATCCCCAAACCAGGCAAGGACCCCCAAGAATGCGCAAATTACAGGCCAATCTCTCTGTTAAATGCTGACCTGAAAATCTTCACCCATATTCTCACCCTAATTCATAAGGACCAAGTGGGATTTATCCTCCACTGTCAGGGAGGAGACAACACCCGTAAGGTTCTCAACTTAATTGATGTGGCCACTCGCACTGCTACCCCGGCTGTAATACTGAGGCTTGACGCAGAAAAGGCCTACGACCGCCTTGACTGGTCTTTTTTATTTGAGAACCTCCGGGTGTTTGGCATCTCAGGACCTTACCTCCAAGCTATCCTTAGTCTCTATTCTGCACCTTCTGCCTTAGTTAAACTCCCCTTTTGCTCCTCCACACCATTTAACATCTCTAACGGCACACGTCAGGGATGCCCACTTTTGCCACTCATTTTTGCCTTATGTATAGAACCTCTCGACACACATATTAGATTAAATCCAGATATCCAGGGCCTGAAAGTACGAGACAAGGATTTTAAGATATCTCTTTACGTGGATGACATCCTCCTCACACTAACCAATCCTCACATCACGCTGCCCAATTTACATGAAGCCCTCTCACGATACGGTGCCCTTTCAGGATATAAAATCAACACCTCCAAAACAGAGGCCTTGCCTATCCTTATATCCGCCGTGACCTCCAACGGCTAAAAAACAACTATTCATACCGTTGGACAGAAAATGCCCTGAAATACCTAGAGGTTTATATAACCCCTACATACTCCTCCTTGTACTCTAAAAACAATCCTCCCCTCTTTCGAGAGCTCAGGTCCCTTCTCATTAAGTGGAAAACATTCATATCACTGTTAGGTCGGATAGCAGCGGTAAAGATGTCACTGCCCCCGAAACTACTCTATTACTTTGAGACACTCCCCGTGTCCCCATGTCGGAACTCAAGCTCCTACAACAGGCTATTCTTGATTTCATATGGCAGGGCAAACGACACCATATACCCCGCAAAGTTATGCTTGCAAGTTGCAACAGAGGAGGTCTGTCGGTCCCCAATGTCTTGCATTATTACTGGGTTACCCACCTCCATGCGATACCCTTCTGGGCCTCCCAGTTAGCTTTCACTAAATGGGTAGAAATTGAAAAACTTTGTCTTGCTCCAGTACATCCGAATACCCTGTTATGGCAGCAGACCCTGGTGTCTTCCCATACCCCCTTACTAAGACCAATGGCTTTTACAAAGCATAAATGGGACTCCTGTCACAAATGCTTTACCTTAGCTTCTCAACATTCTTCTATGATTTATTTCCTATATAACCCTGCCATTCCTGCTAGCCTAACTGCCCCTATGGTCCGTGTCTGGTCGTCGTTGGGTCTCTTTTGCTTGGCGGACGTGGTCGATGTCTCCACATTGACATTTAAATCCTTTACGCAATTACAAGAACAATCCAATCTACCAAGGTCGGAAAGCCTATATTACCTTCAAAGACGCCATTATGTGAGCACTACCTTTGGGACACTCCAAGTTTCAATCCCCACTCGGTTTGAACGTCTCTGCCGTTTGGGTACTAACACGAGAAGCATGATCTCCATTATTTACCATCTTTTATCTACAACGATGGAAGGAGACTCTCCTCACTACACATATATGGATAAATGGTCCACTGACATTGGCTCCCCTCTTTCTCATTCTGCTTGGCAGATCATCTGGAATAGAGCTGCACAGTCCTCTATTTGTACCACTTCTAAGGAAACTCAATACAAATTGCTCATGCACTGGTCTCACACCCCCGCCCTTTTGCATTCTCTAAATCCAACCATCCCGTCAGTCTGCTGGCGTTGCCTGAAGGATGTCGGCTCCCTGTACCATATTTTCTAGACGTGACCTCTCATTGTCCCGTTCTGGGAGGATGTCAGGGATGTCATTCAATCCCTTTTTACGACCCCTGTGGTGTGGGACCCCAAGGTCTATTTACTTAATCCCCCCCCCCCGAATTGAATAGGCGCTCCTCCAGGCTGTTCCTGCCTTTATGTATGGCTGCTAATTTCCTGATTCCCAAGTCCTTGAAGCAGACGAACCCACCTTCCAAATCTATGTTTCTTGCTAGAATTTGTGATCTTAGGTCGCCTTGGGACGCCCATCCTACTTACTCTTAGATTCTCCTTATCCCCCCCTGCTCTCCCTTCCCCTTTCCCCCTCCCCTACCTACACCTCTTTCCCTATGTTCGTCTTTGTCTTGTCTTATGTCCATACATCTTTTCTGTTGTTCTATTGATAAATGCATAGGAATATGAGCTCCTTGTATACAGCTGCTTAATATTTTGCTCATTTTATTGACACTCTGATTATTTCCATATCTTTCCAATGCATACTTTATGTGTTCTCTTTTATTGTATTATAAAAAAGTGTACATTTGTACTAATAAAAATATACAGTTATAAAAAAAAGAAAGCTCTCAATACGTACTGCCACATTTTTAAACAAGATCCTTATGTAGCCAATAATCTCCCTCATAAACCTGTGGTCATATTTAGGAGAGCACCTACGCTGAAGAACATCTTGGCACCAAGCAGATTGCGCTCTACCAGGCAAAAAATCGATTCTAATCAGCCATCTATGTGTTCATCCATTGTGGGTTAATATTGTTGTGGAGCTCCTAGATGTCTGAGTTGTAGCATTATCCTGCATTGGGTTAAGTCGGTTACACCTAGAGCCAATTCCACCACCTTCCCAATCATGTTATTCATCAACTGCTCCTCAGAATGTGTGGTGTACTTTATTGACCACAATTATAACTAGATTCTGCTAAAGAGATAAATCGCTGTGATGTCACTGTCCATAGGAATGCATTGAGTGGATTATCAATATCTTCAAAATCTGAATGTTCGAGTGAAATTCTAGCATGGAGCATTTAAAAAAAATCATTGGCCACTGAGTGAACACCAACGATTTTAAAGAGATTTTCAAGCCACCCAATGTATTCCTATGGACAACAATATAGCGATATCATAGTGATTTATGTTAGGTGCAGCCCTAGCCTTACAGTGAGTTCAAGCATAGCGATCAAATCACATTTTTTATACAAAATAATAGCTAAACCATTTTTTTTACTGTGAATTTGTAAAAGTTGCTAGAAAAAACACAATTTGACGATAATTTGTTAATTCAACCTAATTCTCCATCTCCAACAGCACAGACATGGAGAAGAAAGACTTTAGTGGCTTTCAGATGAGCAATGTTCACATCCAGGTACTGTCTGACTGTAGAAGGGACAGTACCTGAACTGAATCACATGTGAAATTTTCCACATGGACCAGAGATCCATGCAGAGAAAATCCAAGCATACGCCATTTAGGTCCATATACATTTCCACTTTGTGTGCTGGTGGCGGTGTGAGACTGCACAATATGTCATGTGTTGAAGCTTTCCAAATGGATTCCTCCATGTGCCTCTTCATCAAATCAAAGGTATGATACATTTTTGGAATGCTTGGAGGCAAAGATGGGGATGAAAATGTAAAAAAATCGAGAGGTAGTGTACGAAGAGGCTCATTTTACGAATCGCTACAACAATGTGATAGATAATCAGATTTTCATGAGAGGATTCTTTTAAAGGCTATGGCAATTTTTATTATTGCATTGGCTGTATTGTGGGATAAAACATATTTGATTTATCTTCTGAAATTATCTTCTGAATGTTATCATATATTGCAGGATGCTCAGTTCTGTTCACTGTGAAATCCATTGGATGAACAACTCTCTGATGGCTCAGTCTATAGCCTTTCTCTCTGCTCTCCTGAGTGTTTTTAATACTGACATCCCTTTTGATTTGTTTAATTTATTTGGTAGCATAGATCTCTGCTTAGATGCATGTTCAGAAGAGAAGAAAGAGGGACTGAGCCATCAAAGAGCGTCTGATGGATTTCACACTGAATAGGACTGAGCAGCCTGCAATGTCTGAGAATACATGCAAGTTGCAGAAGACAAACAGAGCAAACGTTTTAATAAAAGTCAATTGCAAATATGTATTTTATCTAATAATACAATCAATCCAATAAAAAAAAAGTTTTCACAGCCTTTAAGCAAACTATGCCCTATCTTTTCTGATTTATATCTCCCGAAGCAGGAATCATATATTTTTGTATTGCATGCAGATATTACTATGCAAAATACCATATCCTTGTTGACAAATGTGAATATAAAAGTAGAATAATAAAGCACTGGAATAAATCAAAGTGAACTGCAATTTACTTTCATAAAATTTAGCTTATCTATTGAGAATCATGATTTTTGCAGAAGTCAATGCAAGCCCCCGAAGAATTTATATTATTAGTTTTTATTCAAAGTTCTGAATCAGATCCAAGTTAAATAAAGGGCTGAAACATGCTGAACAGAAAATTGCTGAGATTTTACTTTCTGGGCAATAGAAGATAAAATGTAATTCATAGTGTGGTTAGATTCGCATACCCTCAGGATATATGATGTTTATTACATTGCAAAAATAGTATCACTACATTGTATAAAGTGAAAGGCACTGCTAACCCTGAAGCGTAATGCAAAGTGGAATACGTACATTTGTGAATACAATATGTAAGTAAAAGCAAAGGCAAATCAATAACTTAAAAGGCCAAATATTTGTGATTTGTACCTAACAGAAGACAGGTATGTAATAGGGAATGATATTTGTATCTGTGACTGTATACTTTCATGTAATTACTTCTCAAAGAACGAATAATTGAGACTTTCAGCTTCCAGAGGTGTAACTTGAAGCTCCTGGGGATGCTAAATCTGTAGCAGGTTCCCCCTAACTATATAGCATTTGTAGTAGCACTGCATTCTAATTGACAGAGGGGTTTCTAGGCCCTCTCAGATAGTAGGGTCTGGGTGCGACTACAACCTCTGCAACTCTCTATAGTTATGCCCCTGGGACTTATGTGTTTTCCAGCTGCTGCAAGTACTATTGAAAAAAAATCAAAGGTGCTAGTGCTGAGAACTATCAAGGTGCATCTTTCTTTTTTTTTGTTTTAGATTCTGCTTATAAGGAAACTGTGTGTTCTTTAGGTAAAATATTAAATCAAATGTTGAATGCTAAGAAAAAGTGTGTTCTAGAAAAACATCCATGTGCTAAGAAACAAGGGGAATGTATAGTATGGTGTGACAATACTTAACTCCACTAAAAAGTATAATAACAAGAATATATCCACTATAAAATTAACAATTAAATTAACTTAACTGAAATTAACACTGTAGCCCATATAACACAAATGATTACTAGTGTATCGGATACAAATTTAGCTTTGGTGGCACAAGGTAAGTACAGTAGATATGCAGTATCACAAAATAGGGTACTTACAAACTGTTCTTGTTGAGCAGTATTATTTAAGGGGGTCTCTCATTATTTAAAGGGATCTCACTTCAGTAAGTGGCATTTATCATGTACAGAAAATTAATACAAGCCACCTACTAATGTATTGTGATTGTCCATATTGCTTCCTTTGCTGGCTGGATTCATTTTTCCATCACATTATACACTGCGTGTTTCCATGGTTACAGATCACCCTGCAAACCATCAGTAGTGGTTGTGCTTGCACAATATAGGAAAAAGTGTCAGCCTCTCTGCTGTTATGGACCATGGAGCGCATATAGGCTGGTAGTTTTTCCTATATTGTGCAAGCACGACCACCACTGATGGATTGCAGGGTGGTCTGTAACCATGGAAATGAATAGTGTATAATCTGATGGAAAAATTAATCCAGCCAGCCATATGGATAATAACAATACATTAGTAACTGGCTTGTATTAACTTTCTCTACATGATAAATGCTACTTACTGAAGTGACACAACCCCTTTAATATGTTAATGCCTTGTACCAGCATATCAATGTATAGATGAATTGGGGTTGGAAATTTACAGAGAGAACGCCATTAGAGATGAGCGAATACTAAAATATTCGTGTGCTCGGGTACTCGGAACGAATTTTTCCAAATATTCGTATATTCGTACGTAATAACGAATCCTATTTAAGTCAATGGGAGATACGAATATTTTTGCAGGGGACCAAAGTTCGTTGCTGGCAAGGTTGCCTAAACACCTAAAAACCTCTGAAAGTGATGAAAACACAACGGAAATGGATAGGGAACACCAGGGGCAGCATGCATGGAGCAGGCAGAGACAGTGCAAGGAGCGACAGGACCTTGTCTGATAAAGCGTACGCTATTGCTACTATACGCTACTATACTATACTTTTATTCTATACGCTGTTTCGTACGAATTCAAGTCTCGCATATGCACGCACGTCTCTACGTCGCGTCGTACAGTCCTCAGAGGCAGATACAAGATGGCAAGCAGGCGTTCCTGTGCGTTTAGCTCTGAGGAGCTCAAATACATGGTGAGGAAGATGGACAGCCAGGAATACGATGGCACACACCAACATCGGGAGAAAAAAAGAAATTATCTAGCAGGTGATCCGAGGCTTGCGCCATCGCTTTCATAGTGTGCGGACCCCGGGCCAGGTCCAGAGGAAATGGTTGGATCTAAAATTACAGTGCCCAGAGCGGCTTAATCAGATCCGGGACGACATACGACAGGGTGGGTAATAAAATATTTGAAAAGTAAAAACATGTTAAAAAATAAGTTTACTGTATTGTATATGTACCAGTGCCAATAATGAAAACCGTATAGAAGGACAACGTGGGCGTGAATGGTGCACTGCAGCAATTTTCTTTCATGCTAGGCCATGCATCTAACTCCACTCAAACAAGTGAAGGTATTCTCAGATACGTGCCCCTTCCCAGTAATTTGCCTTAGGCTACTTTCACATATGTGGCGGTGATCCAGCAGGCTGTTCTGCAGTATTTGTCCTGCCAATTACCAGTGTTCTTGCCGGATAGCGGCCGGATCAGCCCCGTCCCCCATTATTGTTAATGGGACTGGCCGTTCTCCCATTTGTGTCAGGTAAATGCCGCATCCGGAGAGATCCGGCGGGCTGTTCCAGGCCGTAACAGCCTGCCGGATCTCTAGCACTAGTATCAAAGTACCCTTATATGCCCCTTCATAGTTAGCGCTTCCTCCTCCTACACACAGACTCAAAGATGTGCTCATGCTGCAGCTAATGTGTCTGGAGTGGGTGATTTAAAATATATTCCCACGATAACGATATTAAGAAATTTATCACAATAAATACCAATTTAGAAGAAAAAAACACTTGGGGCCACAAGGAGAAGACATTATACTGTATGGGGGCAGCCACAAGGAGACATTATACTGTATGGGGGCCACAAGGAGACATTATATTGGACGTAGGGGAAGGTGAAGGGACTGCTCCTTGCTTACCGTCACCCGTCTCTGCTTCCTATGGATGCAAAGACAGCTGACCACGGGACATAGCCACCCATTCCCGGACACAGCCACTAAAATCCTGACTGTCCCGCCGAATCCGGAACGGTTGGGACTGGAGCTATGGTATACTAGTGCATTGTATGTGCTGTATTTATATTTGTTATGTTTGTACCTGCAGAATGTGACACACAGACATCTTTTATTCATTCATTCAACCCCCCCACCCCTCCCAACAAATGCCCCCTCCATCAAATATGCACCCCAGATATTATATGTTCCCTTCACACGAAATGCCCACTTCCCATCATATCGCCCTCCTCTCACCCATAATATCTTCATAGTAGTATACAGTGTTAGTATTAAAACGGTCATCATAACAATTGTGTATGGATTTATGTTGCAGAGCAACGTCAGCGACATCGACAGCAGGGACGTGCCCGGACGGCCCCTGAAGGACCTTCTAGTAAGTGTAAACATATTTCATTTATTTTTAATCCAGGCTATGTGGGAGTGCAGCAGCAGTGATATAAGAGCACTAGTGGTTAGGAATGGGATCCAGACCCAAACTATTCAGATGTATCAACATCAGAAGTTACAACTGTTCATTTGTTCATTAATGTAATGCCATTATTTAAAGTTTGCTGCTGCACCAGAGAGGAGCTCCTCTTCCCCTCCTCCACCCACCCTGAGAGGAC
This sequence comes from Rhinella marina, assembly GCA_900303285.1. Taxonomy (NCBI): domain Eukaryota; kingdom Metazoa; phylum Chordata; class Amphibia; order Anura; family Bufonidae; genus Rhinella; species Rhinella marina. The sequence goes on from ONZH01017512.1 coordinate 202,382, forward strand.
CCCACCTGGCCCTCATACACCCCCAGCCCAGCTACCAGAGGCAGAAGGTAGGTAAAATAAAAAGTGTAGTGGGTGGCCCTTCTGTCTTCAAAATACAAGCTAATTTTATGTTTTATCTTTTATAGCTCCAACCGTCAGGGGAATTATCGAGTTTTCCCCAGGCCCATGGGAAGACCACCCAGTATGGGTGTCCCGTAAGTACAAACCCCTAATTCACAGAAGTGTAATATTTTCAAGCACTAGGATCATGCCACCCAAGATGTTATTGATAACTAGACTTGTTGTATGATTTTATATTTACCACCGCCAGGTAAATAATTTCACAGCAATCCCAGTTCTCCAGAGATGAAGCTTTATTTTTCAGATGTAGGCCCAGAAACCGCAATGGATAATAGCTCAGTTACCCAGAGTAATGGTGTATCTCTGGTGTAGATATGAATGAGTGTACATGCATTACCCAATAGATGTTACCTCCACTCATTCCTCTATAGCAGATCTGCTCCCTATTCTTATACCATGTTTTTCCATTTACCAAAATGTAAAGGACATCTTATTGGTGGACAAGCAAAATTATCAGGTTCCCAGGAATCGTGATTGGTTAATTCATGATCCATTGTCTACCTGTAACAGCTGTGCAGACGCTGCTCCTTTTGAAGCATTGACAGGGAATTGATAACATCAGGCACGGTGTTTATACCTGTTTAGCAACAAGGTGTAAAACCATAAAATCCTGCTTAAGGTAAACATAGCAATTGTTTCTCGGGGCAAGTCTAGGGTGATTCTCGGGCCACCAGGAGCCTGGCGTTTTGCATAACAGATACTCTAAACCCATTCTAGATTCCTGCATTCAATCTTATTGTCTTGTAGCTATCCTACAAGCAATTCTTTAATTTACACGGAATACTGAATGAGTTTATGTAGCTGCCTGTTCCATCCTGTCGTGTCGTCCTATGAAACACAATTTAAATGTCCTTTACATCTGGTCAATGTGAGGTCATGTATAAATTTATATTAAACATATATAGATATTTTCCTACAAGACTGTGTACACATTATGTTCTCCAAGTGGTTAGTGAAGCAGACATATCACAATAATTTTAAAATCAAGGTAGTGAAAGAAGTAGAAACTTGTGTTACCCCAAAAATATTTAACAAAAATGTGTCATACATGACATAATATTATAGTACATTGGCAATCTCTTTTTAACAAAGCGAGAAACAGCCCTGCACCTCACATAGATCCAGAGATATGCCCCAATTACTCTGCTACATCAAGCTGGTTACTCAAAGGGTAGTGTGACTAGTGTCTATTCTGCTGCATGTCAGGACTCGTGTCCATCTCTCCCTATCACAGCTCAGGACAGAAGGCAGTTGAAGATTTAAACTGAGCATGTGCATCCTTCTCAGTGAGCAGTTCTAAGAAATAAGAAAAAAAGGCTCAATAAAGATACATTTCACAGAATAACTGAGTCAGTTCTAGTAGATATACAAAATATTTAATGACATGCAACTGCTAAAGTATTCAGATCCAGGTGCTGCTTTGAAAGTTTAGAATATTTTTTGTGGGACAACCCCTTTAACTCGATAATACTAATTATATTACTGTTTCCACCCTTACAGAAATCCCCGACTTTGAGATGAGGCTGCCCTAAGGAGAATTAATGGCCAGCTCTATGCTGCCTCCCGCCTCATTCACGGGCTCCAATTGGAGGTGTCGGCGATGCAAGGCATGTTGGCCAGGCGTCGCCAAAGGCCTGTTTAATTTTTATTTTATTTAGTTTTTTTTTATTTATAATTTGTTATTCTTTAAATATTTCTCGTTAAACCTGTGTTTTGATTGTTTTTTTTAAACCTTTAACCCCTTCCTGACATACTGTGAAGAAATATTGTTATGAAACATATATTGACTTGTACGTAAAGCTCAAGTGCTGCCAAAAATTACACGGAACAGGCACTCCAATACAACGGGTATAAAGAAGGGCCTCATTCACATTGTGGAACTATTGTTCTTGTCGTGGGACTCATACACTCATAAAGCCTTTGCACAAAGTGACAAGTCTGCCAAAAATTACAAGGAACAGGCACTCCGATACACCTTTTATTACACATAAAGGAGGGCATCAGACACACCCGTGCAAATTAAGATTGAGGGCCTGCTGGTGAGCTGACCGTTGAAAATATTATGGTTGAGGGCCTGCTGGTGAGCAGACCCTTGAAAACGTTATGGTTGAAGGCCAGGTGGTGAGCAGACCCTTGAAAATATTATGGTTGAGGGCCTGATGGTGAACAGACCCTTGAAAACGTTATGGTTGAAGGCCAGGTGGTGAACAGACCCTTGAAAATATTATGGTTGAGGAACTACTGGTGAGCAGACCCTTGAAAACGTTATGGTTGAAGACCTGCTGGTGAACAGACCCTTGAAAACATTATTTTTGAGGGACTGGTGGTGAACAGACCCCTGAAAACATTATTTTTGAGGGACTGGTAGTGAACAGACCCATGAAAACATTATGGTTGAAGGCCTGGTGGTGAACAGACCCTTGAAAACATTATTTTTGAGGGACTGGTGGTGAACAGACCCATTAAAACATTATTTTTGAGGGACTGGTGGTGAACAGACCCTTGAAAACATTATGGTTGAAGGCCTGGTGGTGAACAGACCCTTGGAAACATTATGGTTGAAGGCCTGGTGGTGAACAGACCCTTGAAAACATTATTTTTGAGG